>JASANF010017872.1:0-13149 GCA_030248245.1 Trissonchulus sp. WLG1_4
CCTATTATATTTATCATTTTGGTTACAGGATAATCTGTAATCTAATAATAAGCAGTTCTTACGTCCTCAAGTCCATCTCTCTTCAACATGGCCTTCTTTAAATCTTGAATAGCTTTAAGGGTTTGTTCTGCAGCTTGTTCAGCGAGCTGACGATCATCGTTAAATTCTTTAAGCAAACTTTTTGTTTGCGCAGCTTTCGCTATCCGACGCATTTTCTTGGACTCATCAGTTTGTTTTTTGCACTTGCGATTGTTGCGACATTTTTCCTGAAAACATTTTCAACAGGACATTACCAATTATTTGCAGCATTTGCCAACTTTGTACATTTAGCGAATGTTAGTTTACTTTAATATTAATTCAAACATATGTATCGCTTAATTACAGCTAACGCTTTGATCATCACATAAATTTTGTTTTAAATTTTCGTACTGACAATTAAACTAGCCTTTTAAATTTTGTAATGTAAATACAGCTGCGTTAACAAACTTTTAGTTTTATCATTGCTTCTTTTTTGCTTTGTTTTTCCTTTCTTTTTTCTTCCTTCCATTTTTCCATGTTAAAGTGTGCCTTTCCTTTTCCGAGTTTGCCCTTGCCATTGATCCCTGGATTGTTTTCCACGCCTGTTGCATTTTCATTTCCTTTACCCTTTCCCTTGGTTTCTCTATTTCCTTCAGTGCCACCTTTACCACGCTAAAAACACCAAAAACATTATTAATAAAATGAACAAATTTGCGTATATATATTATGGTAGAACACACAGATGTGGAATTGGGGGGCATGGGTAGACGCGGGTCGTCGGTCTGGGAAATTTGAACCGTGGGTAAACCCGCGGTTACCAACTTCAGGCTGCACGGGTCGCTGAAGTTTTTGTGACCCACGAAACCTGAAAAATGACCTTTTAGATGGTAAATTACGGGTACTGCGTTATAGTGTCGCTCGGTTAAAGTAGCAATGTGAACAACGTACAGATGTAACTTGGGCATCAGCAGCAGGTGGTAGGTAGATTAGGTGCAGGTTCGGAAGAAACTAAGCCATCTGAAATAGTTTTACTATAATCGTTTAGTCCGATATTCCTAATCATCGGATAAAGATTAGTCCAGTCAGTTGATTCGGGAAAGAATGGTGTTCCTACGACACTTACTCTCTGGGCGACGCAGTAGCATAGGATCAATAGAACGACAACCAATGACAGAACAGCTTTCATGATTTCAACTGCCAATAAACTAAACTGAAAGCTGTACTGAGACCGTCAACCAAAGTTTGCATTTAAGTATTCAGCAAAAGGCGATTGAGTTTTTGTATTGTTAACCTGCAGCCTTAGGCAGCAGGGTAAGAAATGACGGATTAGTATAGAACACTTGTACTTGCTTCATTAATAACTTATAGTTCTGCCCTTTTCGGAAATCATTGTCGATTATTCTTCAGTTTTTGCATTTTTTTATAAAGCAGAACCTCAAAAGATTCTGCCGCATGTTGACGTAAAATAGCATCTATAATGTGATTTATTAATCTTTTTTGATAAAAGTTTAAAGAACACGTTATTTTCGCAACTAATTACTAAATTAAAGTTTTGTCGTTTAAACAACCGAAAACAGAAAAAACATTAATGTATGTACGTACAGTTAATGAGCCACTGGGCTCATTTCTTTGTACCGTCAACAGTACATATTGAGACTGCACTCCAGCTATTACATGGCTTTAGTTTAAAGTATGCACATTGACTAGATAGATCAAGGCACGTTGTTTTAGATGACAATTAAAAGACGAACCCAGACTGTTCATCTCGATGTCGACAACACGATAATTCCACTACAAAAGTCTCGTAAGCCCTGGCTCTCATTTACAACAAACGCACTTCCCATTGGCCTGCATGGCAGCGCGATAGATGTGTAATATCAGGGATGACGGGCCCCCTGATTGATACGGTTTCAATACGTTTTGGTTGTAGCTGCCAAAAGTTAGCTACCTCTCCGAGTTGTCTAGTCCGCTATTCGACGTTGGGGGAATGTGGCCACACTCTCAACAAAGTCCCCGTTTGTTATAATTTTTCTAAACAAGCCCTTGTTCCTTCTGTCCGTGCTAATTTAGCTAATCGCTTGTTATTGTAAGCCAAAAGTCCCTCCTGCAGAGTAGTACGAGTTAAGGTGGTAGTTCCATAATCGCAGTGACCCGTTTTTCTGACAGATCTATACATTACGAGTAAACAGACTATGATTTTCTTAAACTGCACCAAAAAATACCCAGAGCATTTTTTATTTTGTGTAAAATATCATGGTTAAGACTAGCTACCGCGTTGGCTTACTGAACTGTAAGCCTATGGGGTAGCTAGTCTTAACGTGGGATTTTATTAGTGATTAAAACGTGATAGTGGACAGTTTTGAGTCTTGTTTCGAAAAATTGTACCCATTTTATTCCTGCTTTACTGGTTGTTCTCAAAAAGAGCTTTGAAAATAGCCTCATGAAAAAAAACTGCGATTCTGGAACTACTACCTTAAGGGGGCGCTCCGGGAATCAAGGATTTGGGCCATATTTTTAAAAACAGCCAAAATGACCTATCATTCTTGAAGAAAAGTTGCCCAAAATACTATTTCTGATGTTTTGACGCGCATATCTCCATAGCAAAAAATTTTGAAAAAATGGGACAATTTACTGATTTTATTCGACTTTTACACAAATTCAGCAAGCAAGCCAGTGCATCAACGCTTTTTGAGGTTTTCCAAACAAATGATACGTAAATTTTATTAGTCGTAATGAAAAATTAAAACAATTTTATTGCGTTCTGTGCAAAAAAATTGCACAAAAAACCATTTTCAGAAGCAGCAGACTCAAATATAAGCTGTGTGAATACAAAGCCAATTTTTCGGCATTCGATTATAAAATGCTGGTAAAATATTTTTATACAAAATTTTGCACAAATATAGTCTTAGGCTCTGCGCAGTTGAACAATTTTTTAGTTTTTTAAAATAAAGCTTAGAAATTTTTCTATATTAATTTCATTTCGACTTTCTCAGAGTTCGACTTTGAAAACACATAATGACATTTTTTATCCAAATCCGACATAAAAGCTAAAAACCAAAATAATGTTCAACTAGAGAAGCACATAAGCTACATTTTGGTATATAAAGTGTGACTATACGCAAAGTATAAGCAGAGTTATCGTTTGCCGAAAATTCACTCACGTTTGGTGCTCTCGGAGTCACGTGACATGATCACGTGATTTGAAATTTTGCCTCCAGTGTTCCTTTGTGCCATACTACATATATGTCTAGTAAAGTTTGACATTTGCCAACTTTTTTGCCATTTTTCTATGTAACCCCCGATTCCCGGAGCGCCCCCTTAAGTAAGATTCGAAGTACAGAAGTAATACGTAATAATGCCCTTGATCATTATCCGCTCTGTACCTTTTTGCTCCTTGTGAATAATTGAAGCCGATTATTGTGCCGATTGACCGTTTGCCCGTAATAATTAACCGTATTGTTTTTATTGTCTCAGGGTCGTTAGTACAGCTACGCTTTTTTTCAGTTGACACTAAAATGAACGAAAACGAAACGAAAACGAAAAAGAAAACGAAAACGAAAGTGAATTGCAGCGAAGCCAACTTTTTCGGCTTGCGCAACAAAGTTTTGAAAAAATTGACGAGCAGTAGACAAATTATAGCAGCTGCAAGCTGCTTGCTTATTCAAATATTTACATGGTGGGGGGTGTTACTCTTGAGTTGACTTTAACTACTTGTTTAGCAATTTATTTAGCTGTAGTGTCTTAAATTTATCCGTAAGATAAATAATATTTGTACAAATTGATCTAATACTTACACGCGACATCTACCGTTTTTAACTAAAAATCACACTTACATAGGTCCTCTATTTTTGCTTCAAATTTGTGCGGTAACCGCGGTAACAGGCAAGTTGCGGTAGCCACACTTACCGCGCGGTAACGGGCTCATTACCGCATACCGCAAGATTGCGGTTACCGCAGCGGTAACCGCGGTAACCGCAGTACCGCGCCCACCCCTACTTAGTGCTTAGGCTGAGGCTTAGTGCTTAGGCTCAGGCTTAGGCTTAGTCCTAGTTGTTTGCGTCAAATAAAAGGACACTGGCTACTGTGGAATCATAAATAAAGCTGCACTTTTAAACCAAAACTGACTCTCAGTCCCAGCTTGCTGCTGAGCATCAGTACGTTTGTAAATCGTATTTATGGTATTCGCTTTCAGTTAAAATCGCTACTTATGCCTAATGATGCTTAATTTTATATGAAAATGTAATTAATTTATTGTATACGCGAAAAGAATATATAACTTTTGATATGCAAGCTCAATTTAACTGTGTGTATTTCGCCTTTTTTTTCAGTTGGCAAAATTACTATTTTTAGTATAAATGAGCTAAATATGTTGCTAAGAGAGCTGTATTAAATATATTATTATGTGTTATTTTATGACAACCAAACTTCAGGCTAATATTACGACTGTATTTGTCATAATTTTTGACGATTAGCCCTAATACGATGTATGTCGAAAACAATGATTTTCGACAAAAATTGAATTTTTTCGAATAGGTATAAATCAACGTTTTTTCGTTTTCACATTTTTATAGGTTTTCGCATGCGCTGAGTCCATTTTTTGCACTTTCCAAGCGAAAAAACGTTGATTTATACCTTTTAGAAAAAATTTAATTTTTGTCGAAAATCATCGTTTTTCGACATAATATATACGGCTAATCGTCGAAAATTATGACCAATACAGTCGTAATATCAACGTGAAGTTTGATCGTCATAAAGGAACACATAATAATATATTTAATACAGCTTTGTTAGCAATGTATTTAGCTCATTTATACTAAAAAGTTTAATTTTGCCAACTAAAAAAGAGGCGAAATATACAAAGTTAAATTAAGCTTGCATATCAAAAGTTTTAGTTTCTTTTCGCGTAGACTATAAATTAATTACATTTTCATAAAAAAAAGCATCATTAGGCATAAGTAGCGATTTTTAATGAAAGCGAATACCATAAATACGATTTGAAAACGTTACTGATGCTCAGCAGCAAGCTGGCACTGACAGTCAAGTTCGGTTTAAGGTGGAGCTCCTGAAATATGACTTTTCAAAAAACGTCAATCTGGGGCCAATTTTAGATGTGCAATAGCAAGCTGATGTAAAAGTATGCCCAAACACAAAATAAGAAGTTGATTGATACAAATTAAGCCCGGTTCATACTTGTCCTTAAGAACACAAGGACAGGGACAAGGACAAATTTCTGTCAGCTATTACGAAGCATTGACAGAATCGTTAAGTCTAACTTTTTGCACACAAACTTCACTTTAACAGTACTTTGTTCCTATAAAAAATTGGGTCATTTGGCCGGGTAGATTCCTTGAAATTGCACCCAAACCCCTTAAGGACAAAACGATAAGGACAAGGACAAGGACGAGTATGAACCGGGCTTTAGCATTCATTATAGCCCAAACGTGAGTGGAATTTCGGCTTGCGATTTCTCTTCACAGCTAGATAGCTGTTGCACAATCAATAGCTAATTTTGCTTGCCATAACGCGATTGAGCTGTCGCAAAATTTTATTTTTGATGAATACGATTGATATATTGACAAACAGTAAAATCACGATTTTCGAAAAAAGTAAATTTAACTAAAATTCTCAAATACTTTCGAAATGTTCAAAATTAAATTTTGCGACCGCTCGAAGACAACGAGGTGCATTCATGTGCCAAATTTTACGTGTTCTTGTTGAGCCAATTTTTTAAAAAATCGCAACCCCAACCCCGCCGAAAACCCACTCACGTTTGGGCTGATAATGAATGCTAAAGCCCGCTTCATACTCGTCCTTGTCCTTGTCCTTAGTCGTATTTGTATAAACACAGCCCCCCCCCCCCCCTTAAGCAATTTCAAGGAATCTACCCGGCCAAATGACCCAATTTTTTATAGGAACAAAGTACTGTTAAAGTGAAGTTTGTGTGCAAAAAGTTAGACTTAACGATTCTGTCAATGCTTCGTAATAGCTGACAGAAATTTGTCCTTGTCCCTGTCCTTGTGTTCTTAAGGACAAGGATGAACCGGGCTTAATTTGTATCAATCAACTTCTTATTTTGTGTTTGGGCATACTTTTTACATCAGCTTGCTATTGCACATCTAAAATTGGCCCCAGATTGACGTTTTTTGAAAAGTCATATTTCAGGAGGCTCCACCTTAAACCGAACTTGACTGTCAGTGCCAGCTTGCTGCTGAGCATCAGTAACGTTTTCAAATCGTATTTATGGTATTTGCTTTCATTATAAAATCGCTACTTATGCCTAATGATGCTTATTTTTTTATAAAAATGTAATTAATTTATAGTCTACGCGAAAAAAAACAAATTAAAACTTTTGATATGCAAGCTTAATTTAACTTTGTATATTTCGCCTCTTTTTTAGATGGCAAAATTAAGCTTTTTAGTATAAATGAGCTAAATACATTGCTAACAAAGCTGTATTAAATATATTATTATGTGTCACTTTATTACGATCTAAACTTCACGTTGATATTACGACTGTATTGGTCATAATTTTCGACTATTAGCCGTATATATTATGTCGAAAAACGATGATTTTCGACAAAAATTAAATTTTTTCCTAAAAGGTATAAATCAACGTTTTTTCGCTTGGAAAGTACAAAAAATGGACTCAGCGCATGCGAAAACCTATAAAAATGTGAAAACGAAAAAACGTTGATTTATACTAGAGATCGGCCGGGGCCGTGGGCGGCCCGCGTGCCGACCGGGCCGACCGGGCCGGGCCGCCCGGTCGGCCCCGGGCCGACGCTCAGTCAGACGGCCCGGCCCCGGCCCGGCCCGGCACACCTGCCCCCCGCCCCCCCCACCGGCCCGGGGCCGCGTGGCAGCGGGCCGGCCGGGCCGACCGGGCCGGCCCCCCCCGACCGGCCCAACCGGCCGGCCCGGGCCGACCTGGGCCCACCGGGCCTGTGGGTGGAGCTTCAGCCTCGAACCAATCAAATGAAATTATACATACAGAATGGAGTTGAAGGTTTTTGTAAACGCCTAAGCTGAGACAGTTTATTTATTTATCCGGCGGGTGCACCCAACCTACATCAAACTTGATACAAGTTTCAGTACTTTTATCTTTCTGTTCAGCGTCTCGTTACTATTCCTTGCTATCTCTTCTTTAGCTATGTAGAGTATAAGGTCCACGAGCTATGTAGAGTGTAAGGTCCGAGAGCTCGGCTATTTATCAAAGCAACAGCTGGGGAATAACACTGCTACTTTAAGGGGCAGCTTTGTGTTTGTAATGCAAAACGTTACAGTTGTATGTAAAATATTAGTGAGCTACAGTCGTGTTGGACTTTAGCAGTCTTTATTACTGATTACTGATGGCGAACCAGGCCCACCGCCACCGGCCGGTCCCGGCCCACCGGGCCACCTTCCGTCCCCGGGCCATTCTTCCGGCAAACAGCGGGCCGGCTGGGGCTGACCGGGCCAACCGGGCCGACCCCCCCCGGGCCGCCGGGCCGACCGGGCCGACCGGGCCGACCGGCCACCCGGCCGACTCCCCCCCCCGACCTGCCACCGGCCGGCCCGGGCCGCCGGGCCGGCCCCGGGCCGACCGGGCCGACCGGCCCCCCGGCCACCGGGCCGGCCCCGGGCCGACCGGGCCGACCGGGCCGACGCAACGGCCCCGGGCCGGCCCGGGGCCGGCCCGCGCCACGCGGCCCGGGGCCGGGGCGGGCCGGGGCCACGAGCGGCCCGGGCGGGCCCGGGCCGGCCCGGGGCCTGCCGCGTGACCGGGCCGCGCACTACGCCCCTGGCCGCCCTGGGCCGGCCGGCCACGGGGCGGCCGGCGGCCCGCGGGCCGATGCCGGGCCGGCCGGCCCGGCCCCGCCCGGGGCCGGCCCGGGAAGGCGCGGCCCCGGGCCGGCCCGGGCAACACTTGGCTTAGCGGCCGATCTCTAATTTATACCAATTCGAAAAAATTCAATTTTTGTCGAAAATCATTGTTTTCGACATACATCGTATTAGGGCTAATCGTCAAAAATTAATGACAAATACAGTCGTAATATTAGCCTGAAGTTTGGTTGTCATAAAATAACACATAATAATATTTTTAATACAGCTCTCTTTAGCAACATATTTGAGCTCATTTATACTAAAAATAGTAATTTTGCCAACTGAAAAAAGAAGGCGAAATACACACAGTTAAATTTAGCTTGCATATCAAAAGTTATATATTCTTTTCGCGTATAAAAAAAAATAAATACATTTTCATATAAAAAAAAGCACCACTAGGCACAAGAAGCGAGTTTAACAGAAAGCGAATACCACAAAAACGATTTACAAACGCCACCGATGCCCAGCAGCAAACCGGGACCGAGAGGCAGGTTCGGGTTAAAAGGGCAGCTTTATTTATGATTCCACAGTTAGCCAGTGTCCTTTTATTTTGACGCAAACAACTAGGACTAAGCCTTTGCGGCCCCACCTCTAAGCCTGAGCCTAAGCACCAAGAATACAGAAGAGTCCCACACTCTATATAAAAAAAGAGAGAGACACTCTCTTCTCCCCCTGTGATAGAGCGCGCGCAGGCGCGCGCCACATCCCCCCCACACATTGCCCCTTTATACAACACGTGGGGGGAGCCGAAGAAGGGACCTACCCTCCCTACTGGCTGGACGCCCGCCCACGCACTCCCACCAGCCCGCACGCAGGCGCCCGCACTTGCTCCTGCAAAAAAACAAAAAAACACACAACTTACCTACCAGCAAACAACACAGCCCACGCATACAAGAAATCCTGCAAAAAAGGGGAAAAAAAAAGGCAAGCAAAATAGAAACAAAAAAAAAAAAAAAAAAAGAGGCCCACCACGGGAAAAATCAAGAAAAAAATGACCAAAAACGGGGGGACGGGCGCTCGCTAGAGCGCGCACGGCCGCCCGCGTGCGTGCTGGAGCGCGCGCGCACGCGAGCGGCCAGCCAAAAGCAAAGGACGCTCCCTTCTGGCTGCCCACCCCACGCGTTACACAGAAACGCAGGGCTGGGATGAAAAGCCGACCCCCTCCGCCTTCGCACAAGCACAAGGGGAAGGGTCCCTCTCCCTCTTTATAGAGAGCACCCTTTACTCCTAAGCACTAAGCCTCAGCCTAAGCACTAAGTAGGGGTGGGCGCGGTACTGCGGTTACCGCGGTTACCGCTGCGGTAACCGCAATCTTGCGGTATGCGGTAATGAGCCCGTTACCGCGCGGTAAGTGTGGCTACCGCAACTTGCCTGTTACCGCGGTTACCGCACAAATTTGAAGCAAAAATAGGGGACCTATGTAAGTGTGATTTTTAGTTAAAAACGGTAGATGTCGCGTGTAAGTATTAGATCAATTTGTACAAATATTATTTATCTTACGGATAAATTTAAGACACTACAGCTAAATAAATTGCTAAACAAGTAGTTAAAGTCAACTCAAGAGTAACACCCCCCACCATGTAAATATTTGAATAAGCAAGCAGCTTGCAGCTGCTATAATTTGTCTACTGCTTGTCAATTTTTTCAAAACTTTGTTGCGCAAGCCGAAAAAGTTGGCTTCGCTGCAATTCACTTTCGTTTTCGTTTTCTTTTTCGTTTTCGTTTCGTTTTCGTTCATTTTAGTGTCAACTGAAAAAAAATCATAGCAGTACAAACGACCCAAATACAATAAAAACAATACGGTTAATTATTACGGGCAAACGGTCAATCGGCACAATAATCGGCTTCAATTATTCACAAGGAGCAAAAAGGTACAGAGCGGATAATGATCAAGGGCATTATTACGTATTACTTCTGTACTTCGAATCTTACTTAAGGGGGCGCTCCGGGAATTGGGGGTTACATAGAAAAATGGCAAAAAAGTTGGCAAATGTCAAACTTTACTAGACATATATGTAGTATGGCAAAAGGACACGTGAGGCAAATTTCGGAATCCGTGATCATGTCACGTGACTCGAGAGCACCAAACGGAGTGAATTTTCGGCAAACGATACTCTGCTTATACTTTGCGTATAGTCACACTTTATATACCAAAATGTAGCTTATGTGCTTCTCTAGTTGAACATTATTTTGGTTTTTAGCTTTTTTATGTCGGATTTGGATAAAAAATGTCATTATGTGTTTTCAGTGAACTTGAGAAAGCGAAATGAAAAATTAATATAGAAAAATTTTTAAGCTTTATTTTAAAAAACTAAAAATTGTTCAACTGCGCAGAGCCTAAGACTATATTTGTGCAAAATTTTTGTATAAAAAATATTTTACCAGCATTTTATAATCGAATGCCGAAAAATTGGCTTTGTATTCACACAGCTTATATTTGAGTCTGCTGCTTTTGAAAATGGTTTTTTGTGCAATTTTTTTGCACAGACGCATAAAATTGTTTTAATTTTTCGATTACGACTAATAAAATTTACGTATATTTGTTTGGAAAACCTAGAAAGCGTTGATGCACTGGCTTGCTTGCTGAATTTGTGTAAAAGTCAAATGAAATCAGTAAATTGTCCCATTTTTTCAAAATTTTTTTGCTATGAGATATGCGCGTCAAAACAGTCAGAAAGTAGTATTTTAGGGCAACTTTTCTTCAAGAATGATAGGTCATTTTGGGCTGTTTTTAAAAATATGGCCCCAAATCTTGATTCCCGGAGCGCCCCTTAGGTAGTAGTTCCAGAATTTCGCGTTTTTTTTCTGAGGCTATTTTCAAGCTCTTTTTGGAGAACGAACCAGTAAGCAGGAATAAAATGGGTACAATTTTTCGAAACGAAGACTCAAAACTGTCCCACTATCACGTTTTAATCACTAATAACTCCCACGTTAAGACTAGTTACCGCCATAGGCTTACAGTTCGTAAGCCACGCGGTAGCTAGTCTTAACCATAGATATTTTTACACAAAATAAAAAATGCTCTGGGTATTTTTTGGTGCAGTTTAAGAAAATCATAGTCTGTTTACTCGTAATGTATAGATCTGTCAGAAAACGGGCACTGCGATTATGAGAAACTACCCACCTTAACTCGTACTACTCTGCAGGAGGGACTTTTGGCTTACAATAACAAGCGATTAGCTAAATTAGCACGGACAGAAGGAACAAGGGCTTGTTTAGAAAAATTATAACAAACGGGAACTTTGTTGAGAGTGTGGCCACATTCCCCCAACGCCAAATAGCGGACTAGACAACTCGGACAGGTAGCTAACTTTTGGCAGCTACAACCAAAACGTATTGAAACCGTATCAATCAGGGGGCCCGTCATCCCTGATATTACACATGTATCGCGCTGCCATGCAGGCCAATGGGAAGTGCGTTTGTTGTAAATGAGAGCAAAGGCTTACGAGACTTTTGTAGTGGAATTATCGTGTTGTCGACATCGAGATGAACAGTCTGGGTTCGTCTTTTAATTGTCATCTAAAACAACGTGCCTTGATCTATGTAGTCAATGTGCATACTTTAGACTAAAGCCATGTAATAGCTGGAGTGCAGTCTCAATATGTACTGTTGACGGTACAAAGAAATGAGCCCAGTGGCTCATTAACTGTACGTACATACATTAATGTTTTTTCTGTTTTCGGTTGTTTAAACAACAAAACTTTAATTTAGTAATTAGTTGCGAAAATAACGTGTTCTTTAAACTTTTATCAAAAAAAGATTAATAAATCACATTATAGATGCTATTTTACGTCAACATGTGGCAGAATCTTTTGAGGTTCTGCTTTATAAAAGAATGCAAAAACTGAAGAATAATCGACAATGATTTCCGAAAAGGGCAGAACTATAAGTTATTAATGAAGCAAGTACAAGTGTTCTATACTAATCCGTCATTTCTTACCCTGCTGCCTAAGGCTGCAGGTTAACAATACAAAAACTCAATCGCCTTTTGCTGAATACTTAAATGCAAACTTTGGTTGACGGTCTCAGTACAGCTTTCAGTTTAGTTTACTGGCAGTTGAAATCATGAAAGCTGTTCTGTCATTGGTTGTCGTTCTATTGATCCTATGCTACTGCGTCGCCCAGCGAGTAAGTGTCGTAGGAACACCATTCTTTCCCGAATCAACTGACTGGACTAATCTTTATCCGATGATTAGGAATATGAATATCGGACTAAACGATTATAGTAAAACTATTTCAAATGGCTTAGTTTCTTCCGAACCTACACCTAATCTACCTACCACCTGATGCTAATGCCCAAATTACATCTGTACGTTGTTCACATTGCTACTTTAACCGAGCGACACTATAACGCAGTACCCGTAATTTACCATCTAAAAGGTCATTTTTCAGGTTTCGTGGGTCACAAAAACTTCAGCGACCCGTGCAGCCTGAAGTTGGTAACCGCGGGTTTACCCACGGTTCAAATTTCCCAGACCGACGACCCGCGTCTACCCATGCCCCCCAATTCCACATCTGTGTGTTCTACCATAATATATATACGCAAATTTATTCATTTTATTAATAATGTTTTTGGTGTTTTTAGCGTGGTAAAGGTGGCACTGAAGGAAATAGAGAAACCAAGGGAAAGAGTAAAGGAAATGAAAATGCAACAGGCGTGGAAAACAATCCAGGGATCAATGGCAAGGGCAAACTCGGAAAAGGAAAGGCACACTTTAACATGGAAAAATGGAAGGAAGAAAAAAGAAAGGAAAAACAGAGCAAAAAAGAAGCAATGATAAAACTAAAAGTTTGTTAACGCAGCTGTATTTACATTACAAAATTTAAAAGGCTAGTTTAATTGTCAGTACAAAAATTTAAAACAAAATTTATCTGATGACCAAAGCGTTAGCTGTAATTAAGCGATACATATGTTTGAATTAATATTAAAGTAAACTAACATTCGCTAAATGTACAAAGTTGGCAAATGCTGCAAATAATTGGTAATGTCCTGTTGAAAATGTTTTCAGGAAAAATGTCGCAACAATCGCAAGTGCAAAAAACAAACTGCTGAGTCCAAGAGAATGCGTCGGATAGCGAAAGCTGCGCAAACAAAAAGTTTGCTTAAAGAATTTAACGATGATCGTCAGCTCGCTGAACAAGCTGCAGAACAAACCCTTAAAGCTATTCAAGATTTAAAGAAGGCCATGTTGAAGAGAGATGGACTTGAGGACGTAAGAAATGCTTATTATTAGATTACACATTATCCTGTAACCAAAATGATAAATA
>JASANF010017873.1:0-18247 GCA_030248245.1 Trissonchulus sp. WLG1_4
CTCAGTGAGGGACGTTTTCGCAATTTTTTTCCGAAGCTCTTGTTTTCTCCGTTCTAATCGTGTCAAAATGGTGTCAGATTATTGGTTACAATTTTTCAGAATCAAAACCAAGGCTCTTTGACCGGGTTCCTGCCGAAAAATTGGAGGGGAAATAGTGGACCTTTTTTTGAGTAGAGCACCTTGGGGGAAGCATTTTTGCTTCAAGAACCCCTATTTCATTTTTTGGACTTTCTGAGATACGACCCCCCGAAATCTGCTGGGGCCGTATTCTCAAAATTACCTGCAGGTAAAGTTAGGCTAACTTTACCCACAGGTAAGGTGAAGGTAAAGTTAATTCTGTGGGAAGGTAAAAGTTAAAATTAAAAACAAGGTTAACATCGACGGTTGAGGTTCAAAATTTGCACAATACATTAACTTTAGCTGGTGAACAAGATAAAGTACTTTACTGGCCCGAATATTAAAGTTAACCATTGCTATCATGTTGGCTCTAGTAGTTGTCTGAGAATACGAGTTTACCTTCACCTTACCTGTGCATAAAGTTAGCCTAACTTTACCTGCAGGTAATTTTAATTACGGCCCCTAAAACATCAGTGAGGAACGTGTTCGCCATTTTTTGCGAAGCCCTTCACCCGTATTAATAAAAGTGCAAGCTCGGCTTTTTCTGCTAGCTTTGAGCAAGCCCGGCTTAAAATCCCGGCTTTTCGTATTCATAAAACCAAGCTCAGCTTTTTATCCAGGCTTTTTGGTATTCCATCAAAGCCTTGAATAAAAAAGCCGAGCTTATGGTATTCATAAAAATCAAGCTCGGATTATAATCCCGGCTTCCACGTATATTTATTGATTTTTTCATTATGAATAAAAAGCTCGGATAAAAAGCCAGGCTTGAACAAGCCTGTGATTAAAAACAAAAAGCTCGAATAAAAATCCAAGCTTGCGCATAAGCCTAGCTTTTTATCCCGGCTTTTTCAAGCCAGACTTAAAAAAATAAAGCCAGAGCTTTTTATTCTGGACTTTTATAAAATACCGCCCTTGTTTTTTTAATCGTGTCTAAATGGTGTCAGATTATTGTTTACAATTTTTCAGAATCAAAACAGGCTCTTTGACCGGGTTCCTGCCGCAACAATTGGCCAAATTCACCAGAAACGTCCAATTTTAGACCAAATTCGAACTTGGCTTTAATTTAGGCGTAGGGGTTAGGGCTTAGGCTTAGGCCTTGGGCTTAGTATGGGGCTTAGGCTTAGACTTAGTAGCAGGCTTAGGCTTAGATTCAGGCTTAGCGTTAGGCTCAGGCTTGGCAATAAAAAAAAGAAATTTTCAGAAAAAATCCTGCCAGCTTAGCCTAGAGAATCGTGCCAACTAAGCCTAGACGATGCCTTAAAACATCGTAACGCACTCAAAACTATCCAAAAACGAAAATTATTCGCCCGTTTTCACTTGGAGCTTTGGCCTAGGCGCTTTTCCAAAAACACTGAAAATGCAATTTTCAGAGGGTCATAGGCCATAGCTCAGAAAATCCAAATTTGTGGATAGGGGTTCTATTATTACAAAAAATGCTTCTCTCAAGGTGCTCTACTCCAAAAAACAGGTCCACTATTTCCCCTCCCCCCAAACTGCGCTTAATCCTGTAATTTTACTTGTATATACTCCCTTGGTTGAACTTTTGTGATACTTGCAGCTTCTGTAACACCTCCCAGCTCCTGCCCAGTTCTTGCCTTGTATGGGAACGTTTTTGCACATAATTAGCTGTGTATATTATGCTGTTTTAGAGGCCGCAAAAATGAAGCTTGGGCCGTTGCTATTTATAGCTGTCTGTGCCTGCCTTCTGTTGCCAATTCTTGGTGCTCCTGTTTCCAGAAATACAGGTACGAGCCTGGTCACACGGATACGTCTTACTATGCTCGTTGCGGACACGAAATAGTCAAAATTTAATACTGCTTGCGTAAGCTTAACGAATTAAGAATGCGTCTTAATAAAACCTTTGAAATGTGATTGTCGAATTGACGGAATATTTATGTTCTAATACTGCTATGTTTAGATTACGCCGATGGAACAGTGTCCCCCGTGGTGGTGGTTCTTTCTGCCGTTCTCGCCATTTGCTGCGTCACCTTTCTGGTGATGTGCACCTGTTGCCATGATGAGTTGTTTGCCATGAAGGTACATATGGGAGACTATTTCAGTTGTGTAGTGTTTTCAATCAAAATAACTTGTATATAGTTTGGCACAAATTTTTGGCTGAACAGTAAACCATAAGTACAATTTTTGTATGCTTTTTCATGTCGAGTTGCTGGGTCCCGTAGCACAAAAAGTTGGTCAATAAATTTTCATCAGCTACCAGTGCAGTCTTGCACGAAGTTTAGCACGAAGTTTATCAATAATTAATTAAATTGATGTATACAGCACTATCTCGTAACTAGCCACTGTGCCCTAATATGTACTCTTGCAAATAAGTATGTATGTCTGGTAGCCAGCTAATTATCAGCTAATACTATTTGTGCAACATTTCAGACGCTAAACGACGACGCCATGAGCACATACAGTGAGCCACCGAATCGCAGCACGCCGGGGACGCCGAGCATGGAGCGCCATAGCATGGAGGGCGCGGGCGCTAGCGTGAGCATTGAGCCACTGCCTGACATTGCGGCTCGACAGAACAGCACGAGCGGGGGACGACCGCATCCGCCCGCGTACCACCACGACGTCAATCGAGGGGTCTATGCTGATGATTGGTTTATTAAGGGTAAGCACTAAGCAGGGCGGGAAGTGTACTCCTGGGCCCCGTTTCAATAAACTCACAGGCCCACAATTGTGAGATTTGTCAGTACTAAATCAGGTGATTCGTAATGAATACACGTATAATTTCATTACGAATCATCAGATTTTGCAGCCAAATTTGTCACAATTGTGCGCCTGTGAGTTTATTGAAACAGGCCCCTGGCATATTTTTAGGCAAAATTTTATGGGGGGGGCAGCCCCCCCATGGATGGGGGGCGTCGACAAAAATGGGGGGGGGGCGCACCAACTTCACGATAAAACACTATTTTTACAGGGACAAATGGTTATTATACGTTAAATGTTACGTTTTCATACGTTATTATAGCTACGCGCCTACGCTAATACTGAATTTAGCCAAAATGGACTCAAAAACCTGACGAACACGACATTGCTACAGCTAAAAATTCGCTAAAACGTCCTGTTGAAATAATTTGTGTGATTTGGGGGGGGCACCTTATCTGAAATGGGGGGGCGACCAAAAATGGGGGGGGGGGGCTCCGGACCAAATCCCCCCCCCCCCCCCCCCGCTAAAAATATGGTATAAATATAAATATGCCCTAGGGTATGGAATGGAGCACAGTGTACTCTTGTCCGCATACATGTATATATGAGGGAGGGGCCGGGGGGGAGGGTCCCCAAAATTGGGGCAAAATTTAGAAAAAATGGCACTTTTTGGGAAAATTTTGGTAGACCAGGGAGGGAGGGTCCCCAAAATTTGGCCGGAGAGGCCCCCCAAAATTTTGACCCTGTTACATGTATGCTTGTCCGTCCTGGGGAAGTGGAACGGAGTGCAGTGTATTGTTGCCCTATGGCTGTGTGGGCTGAATATGGTAAGCTGGGATGTGCAAATTTCACATTTGAAGTTCAATTAATGTGTCAGTTGCGTATTCTAGACTGAGTTTGATTGAATTGTATTGAATTGTGTACTTTTTTGAGTTGTTAACAAAGTTGTTAACAAGTCTAGTGACAAAGTATTTGGTGGTTGTTGCTGAATAATGTCTGCCTTTATTTAGGCGGTACGTTGCCTGAGGTAGCCCGCAGCGACTTGCAGTATGTCAGTGAACTGGGCAAGGGATGGTTTGGGCATGTAAGTCCACCATATTGCTTAAAGCCAGTTCATTATTTTGGTATATACAAGGGCGTAGCCGGGGGGTAGGGGTGGAATTCCCCCCCCCCGAAATTTTTCCCCAGTGATTTTTTACACAAGGGTCCCCCCTTTGGTTTTTATGGTCCGGCCGGAAAAATTTTCTGATACGTCTCCAATGGACTAAATTTGGCCTAAAAATCAAAAATTTTCCCAAATTTTTTTCTGGGGGCTGCCGCCCCCAGACTCCTGCTACTATGTGGCTTACTATTCCTCGTTATTGTCTTTCATCAAAGCCTATGCATGTATACACAAGTACATTATGCTGCATGTGCATGTCTACACGAGTATATTATGCTATATTTACTTGTGGAATACATTGTCTGATATGACACTCCCAACTTTTGTTTTAAATTTTGTCGGAAAAATTTCTGATACGTCTCCAGTTTACCAAATTCGGTCTAAAAATTGAAAAAATCGCCATTTTTTTCTGGGGGCTGCCGCCCCCAGACCCCTGCAACCTTGTTTCCTTTGGTTTTTATGGTCTGGCCGAAAAAACTTTCTGATACGCCTCCAATTGACAGAATTTGGCCAAGAAATCGAAAATTTTCCCTATTTTTTTCTGGGGGCTGCCGCCCCCAGACCCCTGCAGCCTTGTGGTTTAGTAATCTTGCGTTTGTAAGGCGTTTTACGAGTGTTAAAATTCCTAAAAAGTGCATTTTAACCCATTACAAAAAATCGAAATGGAAGTCCCCCCCCCCCGAAATTTTTTTCTGGGTACGCCACTGGGTATATATATTCATTTCTTTATTATTACTAATTGTATATCAATTAATTAATTAATAGGATTTTTAGTTTTGCTTGCTTTATTTTGTTATTAATTTATTTATTAATACTATTAGTTAATAGAATTTTTGGTTTTGGTTGCTTCATTTCTTTAGCAGCTCGGTGCCGCACTAATATCATTGTATTATTTTAAGTGTTTGAATACAGAGTGCATTCTTTACTGTTGTGTTGACTGTTGAGTATAATATACTTTAAAGTAATAAAATTAATATTGTCATTGCAATAATCAGTATTTGAATGGTTTTTTTGTATTCTAGGTTGTGGAAGGCGAAATAGCGAAGCTGTTTGGGACTTCTCGTCGAGTGGTGGTGAAGATATTGCGAGATGACATCAGTGGCATAGAGCAGGCTTATTTCCTGCACGAAGCACGGGTGTACAGGTTGGTCTGGCTTGATTATTTATCCTTTTTTGAAATACGTTTTATTTATTATTTCTCTCTCTTATTTTAATTTGTCGGCCAGAGAAAGCTATCATTTAAATAAACTTTTTTTTTTTTTCTTTTTTAAAACCGAAATAATTTTTCTTGTCATTGAAATTTTACGGCTCTTTTTAAAATTTTGCTCGTGTCTGAATCAGTTGCTTGCGAAACCCTCTTTTTATGTAAGTGAAACTATTCTTTCTGGACATTGAGGGTGGAATGCATTAAACCATTCTAACGTTAAAACCAGTCTAAGGCGTTCTATTTCAGTAATTAAGAAATTACATAGGTTAGAATATGAATGTCATCCTTCAAACTGCGTGTAGCAAGCCTAAGCAGAAACTGCCTTTATGCTTTATTTCACCACTAGAGTTTGTTTTTTATTCGTTTACCAAATAGTGTTGGTTTTTATTTTAGAGATCTGAAGCATAATAATATTTTGCAACTTCACGGGGCCTGTCTGGATACGGATCCTTATTTGCTCATTTTCGAATTCTGTGCCTTGGTATGTCGGATAATGCGCTCAAGACTCGAGCTAAAATTTTTATATAAATTTTTATTTTACTTTTTCTCTGATGTAGTTTTTATAAATATTTGAAATCTGAAATCTAAAGAAAAACTAGATGAGCTAGGATTTAGGATTGATACATGGATTTTTACAGCCGTATATTTGATTTTATTGTTGGCGTGATTTTGCTGGTTCAATGGAGATAATATATATGACTATATGAAGTATGCATTGAGCCTAAAAGATGGGGTCAACTTAGAACATTTAGGTATTTTGCGAAGCTTTCATATCATGGACAAAATATTTTTTCAGTTAGTGTGTTAGTTCGCAAATTCCATTTTGGAATTTTTGTTGTTTTAGGGAGACTTGAAATCCTATTTATTGAATCATCGTGGAGCGCAGGCGGATACGCTGATTCAGTCGAACGCTTTGCTCCAGTTTATGCACCAGGCCTGCAGTGCTCTCGTCTATATGCACGAAAATGCATTTGTCCATAAGTGCGTTTAGGCCAAGAGTACATAATAGTGTTTCACTCTTCTTCTGTATAGAGTGAGACACTATTACTACGTACTCATGGTCTTCAGCCAGCCTGTGTTCTTCTATATAGAGTGAGACACTATTATGTACTCTTGTTCAGACTAATTGTTCGTACAGCATACGTGGAACGGGTATCAGTTTTTTTTAGAGCTTTTGTAGCCATCGGGGGCAAATGTAGGGTGGATTTCACCGCGGTGGTTTTAAAAAACTATGGTTTTACGTACGTTTGCGTATGATTTGTACATAAATTCATTACGAAATATTGCCCAATTCGCTACGACTTTGGTAGATTATATATCTAAAACATTGATTTTTGCTCAGTTGAACTTTCAGCAGAGCAAAGACGTGCTGTGCTGCAGGTTTGAAGTTTCAACTGAGCAAAAACCATGGTTTTAGAAAATTGACGAATATTTCTTAACAAATCTGGCAACATTCGTACTGAAATTATGTGCAAAACATTATGCCAAATTGCCAACGTACGTAAAAACATGGTTTCAAAAACCGCCGTGGTGAAATCCACCCTGAATTTCAAGGCAATAGATTAGTAGCTAACTTCTAATTGATATCTAAATCCATAGTTTCAACGTGTAGGTTACGGTAGATAGGCGAAATAGCCGTCTAGGCGTGCTATATATAATTTATTCAGTAGTATAGAGGGCGGGTAGTTTGGATAGGTTTGAGGTTGAATTTTCCTTGAAATACAAGTCGGGTGGACGCTGCCACTCTGCAGACTTCCCATGTACATCTGTGCAGACTTGAAACGTGGTGTCTTTAGCCCAATTTCGGGGACAACCCATTTTTCCTGACAACCGTTGACCGTTTTTGCTGAAAAATGGTAAAACATCAGTTTGTTAAAAGTGAAAAGTGCATTAAAAATCTAGCTGGTGCCATGGTTTTTTGTCATTAACTCTGGCTGTTCTGTTTCAGTGATATTGCGTGTCGGAACTGTCTCATCGATTCTAACGGTGTGCTGAAAGTTGGCAATTATGGAATCTCACACGACTTGTATAAAGTAAGCTAGGCCATAAGGCCACGAAACGGATACAAACACCGCAAGCGTAGGGTTGGATCAGAAAGAACTTGAAGTCCATAGATTACCGCTACCTTTTTAATCTTTTAACAAGTGAGAGAAGAAGCTGATTCGTATAAAACATGGCAGAGTTGTTTGCCCTGAAGCTTGACGCTTTACCAGAAGTATGACGAATTGGGATCACTGTTAACGTAGCGCTCAGGAACAAAACTCATGTTCGGCGCTCAGCTCATGCAATAAATAGCAATACCACTTTAATATTGATTGTACATCAAAGAGGCATCAAAAAAACCTATTTAGAATACAGTTCAACACTTTAATGTGAATGTGTTCAATTTTATGACCATGTCGAATTTCCTATTCACACTAATTTTGTTTTTAACCTAGCTCAGCGAAACCTCAACCGATTTTGACGATCTTGGTATTGATAGAAAGATCTTTCAAAGATCTAGACGTGATTGATCTTCGATTTTTGATTTTTAGTTTTGATTTTGCAGAAAATCGATTTTTCAAAAATCAGTGGTGTTTGAGCGACTACAAAAAGTGCTGCGAGCAAAAATTTAAAAATCGAAAAACTTTCACGTCTGCACTTATATTTTTTCTTTCATTGTGCAAATTTTCAACTCGATCGCAATCGGCAGCTGGGACCCAGCTCCGCAAAAAGTAGTCGATTTCGCTACGCAAAAATGTGAGGTTTGCCCACACGGCACACGTTTCACTTTTTCAAAAATTAGACCTTTCCTAGGACTGCATATTTCCGTTGAAAAAGTTACCAAAAGCCATGCTCAATTTTTTAAGAAATTTAATCAAATATTTTTGACATTTTCGAAGATTTATCAGCTTTTTAGGTTTTTCATTTTTTATTTGCTATTTTCACGGCTAAATAACTCAGCAAAGCTTCAACGTATTCTTATGTTTAATACATCAATTTAAAGCTAAGAAACCGCGTATTTCAGTGATGATATGAGTAATCCCCCACCCCCCCCCCTCATACATGTATGGTCCGTAGTCCTGTAGTCCAAAGATTTAGGAATGGCACTGCGACTGCAGGTATACATTGCAGCGTACAGGCTGGGCATGAACTGCATTATAGCTGTGGCTGACGTCCGAGAAGTAAACAGACAGACAGTCAGACAGGAATGGCATTTTTAGGCCTGATTTTTAACTAGTCCGACTAAAATTGACTAGTCGGACTAAATTAACTCCTACGTTGTATTTAATTTAGGACGACTACGTGGTGGTTGGCGACAGCTGTGTTCCTGTGCGCTGGTGGGCGCCCGAAACCTTCAGTCAGACTCAGCCGCGCATTCTCACCAAAGAATTGACTTTCACGGCCAATGTTTGGTGCGTGAGAAACAGTGACTGATTTGCACTTTTTTGATTTTAGATACAAGAACTACTGAAGATTTTCGACTCCATTTGTCAAAAACCGGTTCCTTGCAAATATTCTGGAAAATTTTGTTGGGATTTTTTGGTGGTTTTTTTCAGGCATAAAATCGCTGGATTTTGACTTCAAGGAGATTAAAACCTGAGATTCAATGAGACAATTTTTTTTGAGAATAGAGTTTTTTCGGAGTTTGGCTTGGCGCTATTTAGTCACAGACAAATTTGGTGGATTATAACACTTCGGCAAAAGTATAAACCGTCTGAGTTAGACAATTATTTTTTGGTTGTACGCATAATTTTTCTTTTTTTATTTATTTAATGTCTACTACATAAGTCAGCATTTTTTTATTCAGGTCGTTTGGCGTGCTGATGTGGGAGGTGTGTGAGTTCGGCAAGCAGCCCTACATGGAGCTGAGCACTGAACAAGTCCTGCAGCAGGTGATCGGAGAGGGACGGGTGCGTCTGCTGGAACCACTCACGCCCATTCCGTCCCGGGACAAACTGTAAGCAATGGTTGGTCAAGCCTAGTTCATACTTGTTCTTGAGCATGTCCTTTTGTCACTAATCAATTCCAAGAAAACTGCTTGGCCAAATTTGGCTGTTTTTTATATTATGATAATGTTGGAGTTCAAACTGGTTTGTATACTAAAACCTAGTCATTCAGTAACGTTTTCATAGAAACTGATCTGTTTGTCCTTGACGCTGCCGCTGTGCCCTTGGGGAAAAGTATGAACAGGCCTTTACTGGGAACTCGGGGTCTTTAATAGCTAAAGTTGACCGGCTAGTATTTTTTGGCTACAGGATATAATTATCCGTTATGTATTTATAATCCACACTTTTTATCCGTTATGTACGCACATGATGTATATAGTTTGGGGGACCCCTGGTCATAATTCGGTCCCGTAGACGGAAGGGGTACCACCGCATACACAACAGATAGTGAAGATTCTGACGGGAGCTTTTTACCAAAGACAGTAGTGCATTTGAGTATTATGATACCAAGAGTACATAATAGCTTCTTACTCTATATAGAAGAAGAGTGAGACACTCTCCAACCTGCCTGTGTTCTAGCACAGGCAGATGCGCTGGTCGTTTTCAGGCTACATATTGACATTCTATGCAACATGTGGCTGACCAATCAGCGCGTAGATTCCCTGCGTAACACACTTTAGTATATAATCGCTGATGCGTTGATAAGCATTAAGATAGGAATAAAAGCTTAACTCATTATTTATTCATAGTCTGCTTGCAAAAACATTAAAAAACATGAGATATAAACTTTTCTGAATTTCTTCAAAGTTTCTCAATCAATTTCGCTGAAAGTTTGCCAAAATATCCCCCAAGGTATTTGCAAACCTTTTTTAATGTTTTTACAAGCAGACTATGAATAAATAATGAGTTATTAACCTTTATCCCTATCCCGTTTTATGATTGGAGCACGTGCACAGGCGTCTGCCAATCAGAGAATAGAAGCTCGCTTCTGATTGGCCAGTCACATGTTGCATAGAATGTCAACATGTAGCCTGAAAACGACCAGCGCATCTGCCTGTGCTAGAACACAGGCAGGCTGGAGAGTGTCTCACTCTTCCTCTATATACAGTGAGACGCTATTATGTACTCTTGATGATACTATTTAAGCTGTGGGTATATCTACCTTAACTATGGTCGGAAAGCCTGCTAATAGCTTCGTTTATGCTACAACAACGTCAGTATCTGAATGGTTTCGAGGGGGAGGACAATAAAATGTCACTAGCTTGGCCGAGAAGTGTCCCGTTTCGGGAAAAAGGGGAATTTAGAAGTATGCTGTTTGATGTCTGATTCAGCAGCGTTCAGCCATTTTTCAGCTATCAACTGATGCACCTGTGCTGGCGCAACAACGCGACTCGCCCGACGATGGCCGGCGTGCTGCAGCTGCTGGACTGGCTACGGAACGAGTCTGGACGCGACCCCCTGGCCCAGAGTCCCACCCACTCATTCGATGCCAAATGGAACTCCCTCGTCAATGCGTCCCCACTGGCTGCTGCCACGGTAAGAGACGGGGGGGATGTTTCAAAATGCTGAGGGAAAAGACGTGTTGAATACTTTTTGGGGGGGTGTGATTTTGGCATCTTTTCGTTGTACTCTTGATAGCTAAAACTTATTGTTTTCGTACTAAATAAAACTGTCTATTAGAAATCCTGCAATGAATTGCAGAAATAGTGAAAAATGTGGTGATTCGTCAAATTACTGTTGACATAATATGAGTTCCTAATCAGTAATAATTGTTTTATTACAATTACTACCATTAGATACCATACCAACCATATATTTTTAGACACAACAGCCGCGCCGGGACCTTCTGGAAGGACTGGTGCCCCCCGATCCGGTGGTGATGCTGTCCCCCCAAGCCCAGGACCCCCTCCAGCAGTCCTCCACGCTCACCCCCCAGCCCACAACCCTACTTGACCTCACCAGTGCCCTCCCACACCCATTGGCTGAGCATGAGCCAATGAAAATTGATCAAGTCAGTGCTGCTTTTCAGGTGGTTCAGGGTCGATTCATACTTACAGCCGTATGTCCGTTCAGCCGGCAAAATTATGGAAAAATTTGGCAATTGTTTGTTAAGGTCAATTCATACCTACAGCTTTTGATTCGAGCGTTAGCTTAAGTTTTATGAAAATACGTGTTGCTGGTAAACTAAAAAAAATAAAATTGTTTTAATTCGTTACATTGCTCTTTGAGATGTAGAAAAATATTGCAGCGATCACTTGACGTCAAAACTGCTAAATTGTTAAAGCAGTTGAAGTAATAATAAATAAACCTATGAGAATATGTTTTTGATAAAAAAATTAGAATTTTTGTGCTTGCATAAAATTAAATGTTGTATTTGTATATATATTTGGCAAATTTCTCTACTTCTTGAATTTCGTTCAGACAATTAATTTGAAGTAGAATCAAACTTTAATGGATAAAACTTTAGCTTCAATAAACTAAAACGCTGACCTTAATTTCGTTCTTTGTTTCAGAATAATGAGCGCCAAGAAAAGCGTCAATTCGTTCAGACGCTCAGTGACGAAGATTTAGCCAATCTGAGCGCTGACGAGCTGCGCGAATTCTATGAATATTTATCACCGGACGAGATTCCAGCCCTGGAACAGCGTCACAGCGCAGCACAGCTGGCGGAGCAGCGTCTGCGCTCTGCTGCGTACGGGGCGCAATTGCTACGTCTGACGGACCGAGAGCTGGCCCAGATTGGCCAGACAGAGTCGGTCTGTAGCGCCCTAGACGCTCTGGAGCCGGCACAGCGAAGCCAGCTGCAAAGTGCGCTGGATAGAATTACGCAACGGCGTCAGCAAGCGCTGAATAGCTCTGGAGACAATTTGCTTGCTCTTGATGAGGCCACCTATCAGTCACTGCTAGTGCTCTTGAGCGCTGATGAGCAGGCTCAGGTGGAACAGCGCCGACAGTGTGCGCAAGACACACAGCGAGAGCAAGAGGCTGCACGTCAGGCTTTGCTGGGATTGCACGGACTGCAGTTGGTACAAAGAGCACAGCGGACGGACTGGCAACAAAATTTGGAACTTCTATCTCCGACCGAGCGTCGAGATTTGGAACAGAAACTGTCGGACGCCAAGAGCATTCGCGAGCATCTGCTCACGGGGCCCATCATGGATACCTCGAGCAATATTGAGGATCTGGCCATCTATCTGTCTCCAGAGGAAATCCAGGCCTATCAAGAGCGCAGGGAGCAACAGGAGCTGGCCGATATGATCGACCTGTTGCGTACTCGTGATGGATATGAGTTTCATCGTGTGCTGCAAAGTTTGACGCCAGAACAGCGCCAATTGTTGCCCGAAGACGTGCAGTTGCGTGAGTCCCAGATTGCGCAATTGCGTAGCGATATTCTCAGCATGCCAGAGCTGCAGCTAAGCCAGCTGGGTCCAGAACAGTTGCAGCAATATTGGAGCGTGCTGTCGGACGATGAACGGGCCAAGATTGAAGAGTTGCGCACTGACGCAGTTCTGCGTCGCGATGCTGCGCGCACGCAATTGCTGGCTGCAAGTGCGCTGCAATTGTTGCAGACGCCTGCGTCAGAATTGCAGCAAGCGTTGCAGTTTCTCAGTCAAACAGAAGCCACCAGTTTGCAGCATAAGCTGCAGGAAACAGCGGACAAGCGTCAGCAGCTATTCGAGAGGCCAGAACTATCGCTAGAGATGACAGATGCAGAGCTAGAGTCAATTTTGTCGCCAGAGGAAATTCTCACGACGCGAGCGACTGTGGAAGCCAATGCAGCTACGGAAGCCGGAGCCAGCGACTTGCAAACGGAGCCGCTGAAAGCCAGCGATCTAGAACTGATGGAAATGGCAGCGAATGAGGATAGCTGGCCGGAAATCCTGGACCAGCTAAGCCCAGATGCGCAGCAGGAAGTGCAGCAACGGCTGGACGAAATTCAGGCAAAGCGCAAACACCTATGGGCCATGACTTTGCCACAGTTGGTGGAAAATTTTGACTCTTTCGCTGCGCTGAAGCTGAAATATGAGAGCGTTTTGTCGTCTGACGAAATTGAGAATGCCGAAAAACGATACGCCGAAGCTGTAGTCGAAAGAGAAGAGCGACGCAATGAAATTTTGGGCGCCGAAGGAGTTAGTCTGTATTTGCTGGCACAGCAAAACGGACTGGATAAATACTATTGCTACTTGAACCAGGAGGAAATTTTGGCCGTAGAACAACGACTAGATGACGTGCGACAGGTGAGAGAAAAACTGCTGCAGCCCAGCGACGATTTGGGGACCGACCAGTTTGACTCTCTGACGAGTCAGAATCTGGCCCGCTATCTGACGGAAGCAGAGCTGCAGCAGCGCGAGGAGCAATCAGCCAGCAGTAGACGACGAAGTGAAATACTGACAGCCGAAGGTCTACAGCTGTTTCGACTGTACAAGGATAAGTGGGACGAGTACTTTCCCTATCTTAGCGTAGAAGAACGGGCCGGTGTGGTGCAATGGGTGGATCAGGTGTCGAAACAACGAGAACGATTTCTGAATCTGGAAGACTCGGCCCTAGCCAGCGTGCCGCCGGAACAAATTGCGGCGGCGGAGAAATACTTTTCCGCGGATGAATTTGGCAAGCTGAAGCAACGATGGGATGAATTGCAGGCGGGGCGACAGAAAGCGAGAGAGGAAATACTAATGGCCGAAGGATATGACCTGTGGATGTTGAGTCAGCAGGGCATGGAGAAATACTATGCCACTTTGTCGCAGGAAGAAATTATGGCAGTTATGCAGAAGCTGGATAGCATTGAGCAGAAACGAGATGAAATCTTGAATGCGATGCCTGATGAACTCATGTCTGGAGACTGGGCAGACCATTTGGCTCTCCTGAGTCCAGAGGAACGAGAGATGGTTGAAGCTAAAAAACAAACCAATGAGCCAGCGGTCGACACACAGAAGGAGATTTTAATATCGGCAGAACCTATTCATGCGGAAACTGAAATAAGCCTAGCCAATCAGAATGCAGAGGAAACCGCGTCAGCCAATCATAGTGTTGACAAATCTGCGACAGCCAATCAGAATTCAAAAGAACAGTCTGCGAACGCCAATCAAAATGAAGCAGAGCTGACACCGTCCAATCAAAATCGAATGCCATTGGATGATTTCTCCAGCCCACTGGATGCTGAAAATTTGGCCGGGCCAAAACGCTTCAGCACTCCGCTGCCGCCGTCGCAGAAGCCTGAAAAAGAAAAACAGCAGCCGGAACACAAGGTTCCAGTGCTGCCACTGCTTTCGTCGGATGACTGGAAAGCAGTGGCTGAGGACGAATATCAGCCAATGGGAACGCCGAAACAGATGCAAAGCTATGAGGAAAGACGGCAGGCCATTTTGACGGCTGGCGACGAAGAACTAGCCCGAATTCCTTTGCAGGAATTGGACGACTTCTATGAAACACTGGCAACTGATGAAATTCTGGCTGTCAAGGAGAAACTGAACCGAATCAAGACTCAGATCAGCAAGGAGCCGCTCAGAAGACGACTACAGGATGCCACCAATAGCAGCAGTTTTACGCACAGCTATCTGAGCTCGTCGGATAGCTTGCGACTGTTGCCAGAGCACGAGATGAAATACAGCAATCCGTGGCAGGCTAGAGATAGAGTGCTCCTAATGAGCGGAACAGAACTGTTGTCGGACAACCCAGAAGATCTATATCCCTACTTGACCGTGGAGGAAATTGTAGACCTAGAACAGCGAATGGACGAGGCTAGAGCTGTGAACAAAGAAAACCTGCTCTTTGCCACTGATAATGAGTTGAAGGTAGTGTGATTATGTATTTTTAATGCGATCTTAGGGGTCAGATTTTTTTAATCTGAGCTTGTTAGCGTGCCCATGATGACTGTCTGTCAGTAAGCCAGTACAGTAGGCTGAAACCGTGCGTTTTTTTGTAAAACTGTAGATCTGTCCTTATTTGACACACAGTCCGAAAATTATCGCTTAATATCGTTCCAAGAAAGGTTATGACATTTTTTAATTACTCATATTTAGTTGCTAATTATTAGTTATTAGTAAAATATGCATAAGTAAGTGATATTGACCGATAATTGATAACAACTGATGTTCTTAGTAGTGCGGCGTTCATAAAATCTTAGTGAGTTAAGCTTGAGACAAATAAATTAATTCTAAAATATCTTTTTTAACTTTAGGCTTTATCATCAGACGAGCTGCAAAAGTCTATCGAGCTGCTGAGTCCAGAGGAGCAGGAGCAAGTCAGACGACGCGTCGAACGGGTGGCCCTGTTGCCCAGTCTCAGCTTTGGCTCCGGCGAAGGACTGGGTCCGGACTCGTCCCAGCAACCACCGGACTCGGACGCAGCCAAGGACCAGTTCAAGCGATATCTGGCCATGACGCAGGTCTCGTCAGCGTCCACGGCAGGCGATTGGTCGGACTGGGAGCCGGGGGCGGGCCCAACAGTCCTGCTGACCAATCAGACGACGTCAGAGTCGGACTCGTCCGAGTCCGTGACTAGAAGCAAACTGGCCAATCAGGCCTTTCTGGATAGTCACGTGACGTCGTCCTTTGAGGCAGCTATGCGCAAGAACACAGAAGGTGAGCTATCAACGACCACAGAGGCGATTCAGAGTCCGGCGACGGAAGAAACGTCGTCAGAGCAAGTCTTATTGCAATTTCCGGACGCGTCACATTCGTTTATCACTGATCTACAGTCGCCGCCGGTTTTCCCGACACCTGAATCTTTGATCAGTGAGTCATCACTGACGACCACAAGGGAGAGCGTCTCAGCCCGTGAGACTGACCAGTCAACGGCGACGTCACATGACGCGTCACGTGATGAGGACAAGTTAGTGTCCGCAAATCAGATGACGCAGTCTCAGCCAGCGGAGCCGGATTTGCTAGGCGACCTGGCGGAAGCCTTCACGGACGCAGCCCTGAAGGCTAGCCTAATGGAAGCGTCACAGGATGTGAGCGGGGGTGACGCGTCATCTTTGCTCCAGCTAGACGAGTCCAATGACACGACGCACTTTGAGTCGGCTGTCAGCGACCTGTCGTCTACCACCACCACGACAGTCATGTCTAGTCCGGGGCTCCCGTCCGGCGGAAGTTTGGTGGACTTTGATGACCTCGTTTTGGACGCGAGCAGCGGAGGACCCGATCAGACTGTGGCCAGAGGTGACGGAGTCATGGGCGATGATTTCGAGCTTCTCAATGCTCCCACGCCCAGTCCGAATGCTGAGCAGAAAAGAGATTAAGGGGACTAATTGGGGGGATTAAGAGAGTTAGTGGGATGTTAGTGTGATGTTACTGTACTGATTCGCGTAGTGAAGCTACGTCACACTACTGTAGTATTTAGTCGCCAAGTTTCATTCGTTTTAGTAACAAACATGGCTATGAAACGAAGTTTTTTGCATAGTAGATGGAAAATTTGCGTAATATTGGAAAAGTTTTAATCGCTTATCATTCACCCGTTTTGTGATTCTGAAAGCCAACCAACTAAATTTCATATTATTTAGGATCGGTGTATACTTACGTCCGTATATTATTATTCGGTTCTGTGCTTGTGCGATATCCGTATTAGTTTTGGTTTTCGTCAAGTTACCTTTATTCATGATTTCTGTCTTCCATATAATGCAATATCAGCAGTACGTGACGGTGTCTTTTAGCTCATATTATATTGTAGTTAGTGTTTCTAATTTGTAATCCTTTTTTTGGTAATGCGTACTGTGATATTATGATAATACTATTCTGTTTTGTTATTATGTATCTTGTGTTTCTTTTGTCAAGATTTCAAAACGAATGAATTCAAACTTTTTTATAACCTTCGAAGAACGGTTATCAGACTAATTTAATATGAACATCATAGTTTTATCTGTAAATGCACGTTATTATACTGAAGACACTTTAACCAGTTGTTTAAATTTTTAATTTATTTGCTAAACATACAAAAAAACTTGAATTTATTTTAAGTTAAATTTACATGAATCCCCTTATGCTTTTTGTGTATATTTCAGTGTTTTGTTTGTTGCTGTTGTTACAGTCACTTTAACGCTATCAAAAATGTATAAACCGGTAATATTTGTGCGTTATTTTCGTGAATATGATTTTGATTGGCTTTACAATGTCGGACACTACTCCAGAACTAATGGCTGAAATTCGCAACCTAACACTAACACTATCGTTTTAATTAAAAGTTAGTGAAACTTAAATTTGGGCTTGAAACACTAACATTTGAAACAAAGACACTTTTAAAAGACGTTTAAAACAACGAAAAACTTAGTGTTGTTTTCTGTTGTAAATTCCAGCCAATGTCGTGAGATTACATAATAGATTTTAGCTCAAAATCTTCAATAATGCTATGCTGGATAAGATTCAATTGAATCCATGCAGTTAAGAGTTCTTTGAGCGCGTTAAATTCACAATTTACACACAATTATAAAAATGTCTAGTGTAAATTAATTATATTTGGTTTAAATCGCAATACTATACGTACTATAAACTATTATTTATTTATTATCTTGTTACTGGTTAGGTACAGTGCTTTGGTAATATTCTATACTTAATGTCTTGCATTTACTTTGTGGGACAGTGTTGTGATTTGCATATATACGTTTTGCATAATAGTTAGGTTATTTTATATATTATTTACGTAACTGTGTTTATTATTTATTCAATTATTTTGACACTTAACCTATAACATGTGTGCTTTTGTGCTATAATTTGTTGTTACTGTTATATAATATAGTTTAAATTAATATGTTTTATGAGCGCTATATATATTATGCACAGTTTTATAAATATTTTTTAATCTGCAGCGAGTGAAATTGTGAAAAATATTTCTTTCATTTACCGATACACAGCAATCAATCGTCTGAATTCAGACAGTGTAAACATATATTTTTATAGTCTGAGTAGCGTTTATTCTAAAACGCGCATTCGTACTTACAGCCGTCTCTTCTTTTGTGTCGTGGTCCCTTATGAATGGCTTGCACTCGGACACAGGGGCAGGGACCAGGGCCCGGTTCCAGAAACAATGAATAGTGATTTTTATTAGTAACACTGATGCAACATAGAAAATGGAGTGTAACTTTGCGTTTACACACTATTTCTGCTAGAAATTTTTTGACAGGTTGCCAATATGTTGCATAACGTGTGGTTAAAATTTAAAAAAAGTCGCGTTATCAAGTGA
>JASANF010017874.1:0-37687 GCA_030248245.1 Trissonchulus sp. WLG1_4
AAAAACGAATTTCGACCTAAGTTTCTGGGCAGCTATCCATGGCACTGTTGATTCCCAAGTGGTTTAGTTATGTGGGAGCTGGGCTAGATAACTCATACAACATAAAAAAATTAGGTTAACAGCCACCGCTTACCGGCCAGCTTAAAAATAAGCTTCGTTTTTTTTTACCCCGGATGGGGTAAAAAAAACGAAGACCGGGGTAAGAAAAAAACGAACAACCGCTTTCATCGAGTAATTTGCTCGTGAAGAGCATAAGTACAATCGCATGATGTTTTACAAACATTTAGCTGCAGTATTGACTAAAAAAAACCGTTTCTGATAACACTCATGTGACTCAAAATATTTGTTCAAAAATCAACCCCCTTTGGGCAGAACGGAGCTTTTGCTCAAATTTCAAATTTTTTAGTTTTTATGCCTATTACATTAGAAACTGCGCCCAAACCCCGTCTTCTATCTACGAACTCTGTATTTAAGAGATGAACAGCAGCAAAACACGAAAAATTCCTACACTTTCGTGAAACATCACCAAAACAGGTTTCGTGAGGGGTGTCACCGAATTCACCAACTAGCAAAAAAACGTATCGCGGCCAACAAAGCAGTTTTATCGAGCTCTACGCTTGTCCCTACCACGGATCAGGCAAGCTCTGTTGTAAAAATGGGAGATTCTAGCAAAAAACGGGTCGCGAAACGAAATGGGGGTTTTCCGGCTAAATACGAAGGGTTTTTCCTCACTACATATGAAAAATTGACAAATTAATGAAAAAATGCATCTGAAATGTGTTTACTAGGCTGCAAAAAACACAAATAGTGTAGGAAAAGCGAAAAAAACCGTTCTATGACTGTTTTTGCAGTTCGTTTTTTTACCCCACCCCCCCCTCCAAACCGGGGCAAAAAAAACGAACACTGTACAGAACCCGCCAACCACGGTGCTGGTTTCCAATTCCGCATGCACATAGATACATCACTATACAACCCCCTAATATACATAAGACAAGCCCACGCCACTTCTGTGCATAGGCAGAGCAAAGCTCGTGAGATTGCCCAGAAACTTATCGGCGGCCATTTTGGGGTGGGTGCATTTGAAGTGGCCTTACTTCAAATCAGCCAACCCGAAATGCCTGTTCGTTATGATACCGAGTAGTGTTGAAGTACTTGTCACAGTGGAGAAACATCAGCCCAGCAGGTTTTGTCTGAGCTGTGGTATTGACTTCGTTTTTTTTGCCCCGGAATTCGTCGTTCGTTTTTTTTTACCCCGGTCCACTATATATATTTATATATATATATATTATATATATTGTCACAGTACAATTGTAAGCTACTTAATCCTGATTTCTTGTGGGCTCAGTTGAAGCAGGAAGTTTTTACGTTATATATACCTAATATATATATATATATATATATATATATATATATACATATATATATATATATATCAGTATGAGACATATCAAGTCTAAACTTATTCTAGGTTCTGTTTCAACCTAAAAAATATTGCTTGGCTGAATTTAAATTTGATCCGTAACCGGAATCTTGGTGTGTGGCGTGTGTGTGTCGTGTCTGCATGGTCTACATCTACTCTAAAGTATTTTTTGTGTTTTTTTGAAATGACTCCAGGTATAGAATGGACATTCTTAAGCTGATCGAGTTGTGTTTGACATGTGGCGTAGCTGGATTTTTCTGGTTTACTTATTCTATATATATATATATATATATATATATATATATATATATATATATATATATATATATATATATATATATATATATATACCGGACACCGCTTATATACTACTTAGCTTAAGGAGAGTGGCTAAAAAGTAAAAACTGCATTGTTTGGTCCCGCCCTTTTGTTGAATCTATTAGTCTATATATGTATATATACCTTGTCTATTTGAGTCGAAAAAAGAAATTATAAGATATATATAAATTAGAATTTATCGATGAATTCTGGTGTTTTCTTAACTAATCGTTGCTTCTCAGTTTGACTGCTTCTCAATTTGGTTTTTTCGGGTAAATCTACTTTTTTTACATTGATGTCCAATCCATACTGGTTCTGTAGTGGCGAGAAGTGTAGTGTATTGTGTGTATTGGATGTAATATGTGTTGTGGTGTCTCACAACACACCGGGTACACCGGGTGTGTAATGTAATGCGTGTATGGCGTATCGTGTACTAAATTTGTATGAATGACCGGATGAATGAAACGGTAATTTAGGTAACATCTAGGGCCTTGCTTTTATTCGCCAAGGGCATTAAAAATAAACTTTTTACCCTTCAATTCTAAATTCACATTTTATGTTACAAATGCCTACGCCCTTGTTGGCTATAAAAGGAAGAACTCAAAAGGGAAAATCAGTTGTGTTCTGAATAAAGACCAACTCACAATCTGTCTTGTTTTAAGTGTTGTAACCCAACACTTTTGGTTTCTAAATGCTGAAACCCATCATTTCTTCCCTAAACACTGAAAACAGTGTGTTCAGTGTACAGTGTTTCGATCTGTAGTGATCCTGCGCTATGGCAAAATTAGCCCTAGCCTGTCAAAATTTTGGAGGTCCCACCGAGATTATTTCGCAATTCAGTTGGAACTCGTTAGTCAGTTAGTCACTCTAGTGGCTAAAAATACCGACGCTCCTGTTGCGTTAGTGCTCCTCGGCATGAAAACTTCGGGAAGTTGGCATCTATATACATAGTTCATTCCCCTGAGGTCGAGAAAAAGGCTAACCACAGTTTTCGCGGAGAAACCGGTAAAAACGGATCCACAACCGTCACCATACATGTAGTTGGGGGGGGTGGGGGGGGAAGACCCCCCTGAATTCGATCCCGGGGGAGGGAGGGGGGTCCCGCCAGGTGAAAAAGAGGGAGGAGGGTCCCAGCGGGAGTAAAATTTTGGCCAAAATTTGAAAAAAATCGGCTTTTTTTTATGAAATTTAAGCGAGTTTTGTAAAAATTTTCGCCGAAAATTGTCAAAATCGGTGTTTTTTGGTCAAAAAAGGTAAAAATTCGTCATTTTTGGGAGGGGGGGGGGTCAAAAATGCCGCAGGGGAGGGGGGTCCCACCAAGGGGGGGGGGGGAGGGGTACTAGGGATGGAAGTCTCGGTTTTTTTTCCGAGACCGAGACCGAGACCGAGACCGAGACCACGAAACCGAGACTACCGAGACCGAGACCAAATTCCGAGACCGCCAAAACCGAGACTTTGGGTCATTTTTTGCCATTTTTTTACCTATCGATTTGATGACTTTTTACAAGTTTTTAGGTAGGTAATATTACAAGACCATGGTCAGACACCTTATGTAATAAATAACAGCTACATCACGACAATTTTGGTTACATTACTGGTTCTTTCCCCCGTTTGTGTGGGACTGTGGGACCATGTCCTCTTAAATATTGTGAAATTTGGACCCCTGTTCCAATACAGACGCAATTTGTCCTTGTTCTTGCCAGAAAATAGCAAATGTTGACACTGTTCGGCTGTAATTTAGTTAAAAATAGCTCCAATTGTATTGGAATTACCAATGTTCTGCTAAAATACACCCAAGATAGAAAGGGTTTGGCTCAAAAATTAGACCTGCGCGCCGTGACGCTCTTTCATTCTTTGCCTCCGGCGTGACACCCCTGTGAGTGGGGCCCCCTCAATCCCCTGGGACTAAATTTTAGTTAGGAGTAGTCAGTAGAGTCTTCTCTTCTCATTTGTATACCGAACTGCATGTGTCACCGCACCGCATAGTTCTTAGTAGTGCGTTTAGTTGAACTTTCACAGATTTTTTTGATTTTTTGCTAAACTCATACTAATTGATTGGAAATTACAGTTAATAGTGTCCCTTCACTCGGAGTTGACACGAAGTCTACTCCAAGTTCAGTCGCAGTTGTAATGAATACCTCAGCGAGAAAAGTTGGAGTGGTCCGAGTAAAGTTTTATGACCTTTGCTAACCTTTTAACCTAGCACATATACGTAAGTACGTAGCCTGCAAGCTAAATTCTTAAGCACGTATGTATTTACCCGTATGCTAAGAGCAGTGACCCTAGGTTGACCTCACTCGAAAATTTTTCCACACGATACTCGCACGAACACTCGAAGTCACTCGCACACGCACGCACGAAGTACACTATTTGACGCCATCTCTGTATGTGAAGCCACCAAATGGCTTAAAAAAGTTGACCAGCCAAACACTAATACTAAAGAATAAAATATAATAATAATTACACAGACAGACTTGAAAGATAATATGAAATAAGAAACCGAATCATAAACGTATATTTTTGTGTATGTACTGTGTTCACTGATAAACTAAATAACCACGGTAAAGTTGTTTTCGGAAAAAATTGACAGAATCTCACTGTTTGGTGTGAATTTCAGGTGAAATGAACATTTCCGAAAAAAATTTCCTGCCAAAAACATAAACCAAAGGGGGGACCACAGGAAAAATTTTCACAGATTTGAAAAACCGAGACCGGGTACAAACCGAGACTTTTCGACTACCGAGACCGAGACCGAGACCGAGACCGAGACTGGGCTAGTCTCGGGTTTTGACCGAGACCGAGACCGAGACCAAGACCGAGACTTCCATCCCTAAGGGGTACCCAAAATTTTGGTGCTGTTACATGTATGACCGTCACCTCCGCTTATGTTTGGCACAATATTTTGTCAACGTTAAAATGGCGATTGACAACGAAAATCCGCCGTCATTTTTGGGAGGGGGGGGTCAAAAATGCCGCAGGGGAGGGGGGTCCCACCAAGGGGGGGGAGGGGTACCCAAAATTTTGGTGCTGTTACATGTATGACCGTCACCTCCGCTTATGTTTGGCACAATATTTTGTCAACGTTAAAATGGCGATTGACAACGAAAATCCGCCGGATTTGTCCTGCCTGCAGAGTTCTGTCAGAGCGCTACGTGATCAAGTCCACAGCGCACACAGTGGCGTTAACAGCATTGCTTGTCTGGTCAACTTCAAGTATATATTGTTGCAGTGAAAATTTTGGTAATTTCATTGATATATTTGACATAATTTGGGATGCCATTTACTGGTCTTCATGTGTAAAGGCCGAAATGCTGTCGGTTCGCCTAAAAGGCAACGTTCGGGAGTCGGGAAATCTGCAGTAACACCAACTGCACGAATTAAGCTACTACCAGCGCCATGGAGAAGGTCGCCCAAAGAAGCACAAAATAAAAAATTCTAAATGTAAACATAATATAAAATGAGGACATTTTTTGTGTACGGGACAGAAATGTAGTGTACTGACAGTATATAAATTAGGTAACATCTAGCGCCTTCCATTTATTCGCCAAGTGCATTAAAAATATGAATTTTTCACCCTTTAATTCTAAATTCACAATTTATTTTACAATTTCCTACGTCCTTGTTGACTATAAGAGGAAGAACGCGAAATTAGTTGTATTCTGAATAAAGTTACAACATAAAATTTGCCTTGTGCTAAGTGTTGCAACCCAACTCTTCTGCTTTCTGCATGCTCAAACCCAGCGTTTTTTCAACCAAACACTGAAAACCGGTGTTTCTATATGTAGTAAACCTACGCTACGGCAACCGTAGCCATAGATCGTCACTGTTCAATGTTCATATTGTTGTTCCTGTCGCTTTGTTCCGATCCAGTTTCTAAAAACTATATAAATCCGAATATATATGTATATATATATATATATATATATATATATATATATATATATATATATATTATATATATATATATATAAAATATATGTATTCAAAGTATTCAATATGTATTCAAGGTTTTAAGTTTGATAACGGATAAAGCTGTTAATTTTTCCAGTTAGTTTATATATGGAAACTTGTCTTAGCTGGTCCCATTAAGCTGAAGCTTAAAACTTGCTCATGCTTTTCTTTAGCGTCACATCTAGAGTTTTATATAACTTCCAGGATAACAACATGCTCTGCGAGATGTGTCAACGTCTTCATTGAGTTTTCCTCATTATATTAGACTATCTAAGTTTTGGCCAATAGCGGGTTCTCTTTTGCCCATCATTTACTATATCATTCTGGTAACTCAACTTTTATACGACAGAAACTCAGCTTTCAAGAAGATTTGGACGTTGATTTTTTGTTTGTTAAGTATGTATGATTGCACGTTTGCAGACAGTATTATATATAGCAGTCGACTCGTGACATTCATCATCAAACAATTCGGATTCACGCATGAAAACTGCATGGCCAAAATGGAGTTAATTTTTTTGCACAAAGAAAGTTGGAATAGTTCAAGCTTAGTTAGTAATGTCAAAAGTTAGCCGAACCGCTTGGCACTTATGCGATTTCTAAATACCATTCGTGCGGGCAAGTATGAACCGGGCTCATGGTTTGCAATAAATATAGATGTTTCCAACTTTGGAAACAATTTTCGGGAATTTCAGCAAAAAATTTCGGGGGCGAATAAATTTTCAACTTTTTTTGAAATGTTTTAAAATGCATTTAATTGCAATATTAACGCAAAAAACGACACATAGCATGTTTTGTTTAAAAAGAATGCTAATTTTTGCCCACAGAGCGACATCCAAAGTATATAAAATTGGAGCTTAAACCACCGAAAATTATAAAATTGGTGGGCCGACAAGTGTCCAAGCTCCAGAAGCTAGCAAATTTGAAAACTAAGAAGATTTTTGACGAGCCGCAAATTCAGAAAAAATGTCATTTTTTGCTACGATAAAACAGCACCCATTTATATACACATGCACATGCATTAACGAAACACAAACGCCACAATCGTTAAGCCAGAAAGTTTCAGGGGTCTGTGTGCGGCAGCTCTCAGAAAATCTTTTATTTTCGTTCTTTTGGGCCAAATTTTGGTCAGTTGGAGACGTATCGGAAATTTTTTCTCGCCGGACCATAAAAACCAAAGGGGGACCTTTGTGTACAAATGCAGACGGAAACAAATTTGGGGGGGAGAAATTCCCTTCATCCTCCCCTGGCTACGCCCCTGGTTGTTTCGCACGTCACGACCCCTCTCTGTTTCCCTCGTCGTGGAAATACTTTAGCCTGCTGAGACCCTTTGTCAGCGTTGATGCGGCGTATTTTTTCATTTTTCTCGTAAATCGAATGCATCATTTCTACGTTTAAAAAAAAGAGGGCTTGTTATCCGTTGATTGCATGTGTGTTGTGCTGGATGTTGCGATTATTATCTATATAAAAGTCAGCTCGTACGTAATCGAAGGCTGATTCACTATGGCTTAACAAAATGCACCAACAAAGGTGCTAGTTAAGCTGATAGAATCCTTTAAACTCACTGTAATTACGTAGTGTAGTTTTTGACTTTTGGCTAATTAGAGTTTACTGTAGATACGCAGATTTCTGCTTTTCTCTTGGGTGTTTAGGCCGATTTTTGTATGATTCTGTCTCTACCGTGTTTCCATTGACAGGTGATTATGAGGGCATCCACAAAATTTACAGATGTATGTTATATAAAATGTAAAAAGTTGTTAACATGTGCGTTTTGTACACGGAGTAGTGGAGTGGTGTGCGAGAACAGTGATGACCCTCCCGCAGTCCCCCCTTTGGGATCGGCCAAAAGGGTAATTTTTAAGATATTTGAAGTGGTGGCCAAACATGCAGATTTTTAGGCAAAAATTCTGTTTTTCTGTTCAAGAGGTCGTGTTTTAAAAAACGTTCACCCCCGCACCTCAAAACAGTGAGTTTATTCTGTTTAATTAAATCCTTCTGTAATGCTATATATGTATGTATACATATATATATATATATATATATATATATATATATATATATATATATATATATATATATATATATAACATTCATTATTCATTTATATATATAAAAAAACTATTTATATATATCATGGATGTGACGCAATTTTTCCTATTGAGAAGCCATGTGTATTTTGGGTGGTTTTATTTTTTTGCTCATCCTGGTGAAATTTGCTAAAAATATCTATGTATCATCTGAACTGCCATGTATCAATTTTAAACCACCATAGTGTGCTAATTATTTATTACGGATTATATTTAGATACTTTGTCTAGTTACTGTAAAACACTTTAGTTGTGTGTGTTTAATAGTGATTAAAGATGTCAACTTTTTATGTAATTTTTTCTTCTTATGTGTTATTCAGTGTATATTGTAGTCACGTCGTTTTTGGAACAGTATTGCGCAAAGGCTTCGCAGTGGATTTGATAAGTATTAAACTAAGTCACTAGGAAGAAGCTAATTTCTTTACCGCACAAAACGAGTTTATTTAACTTTTACAAAACAGTTTAAAATTTATGCTTAAAAGTTTGTGTATATGTACATTATACATGCTTGAAGCCCGAGGCAGTATTTCAACTGACGACTAATATTGACCTTTGTCAGCTTATAAACTTTTTCGGCAGAATGCCCGATTGTTCGAAAGTTTAACTTGATTCTTGACACTGATAAGGCTATTTTTAATAGCTTCGTCCTTTTGTTTGTAAAGTTTACGAGCTACTAGAATAATAGAGCTGACAAATAGTTGAATTATGACTTGTTACATTAACTTATATAGATACCTGTACAATGTATGTATAGTGATAAAGTGCAACCGGTGCAATTCAGCTTTTTAGGTTTTTTAGGTCTCTGAACATGTTATACAACTTTTTTTAATTTGGTGCTTTGATTAGATATTTATGTATATAGAACCTCTGGTTCTGTGATTTCAGCAGTTTTGATGGTTCTTCCTTTTGTCCATAAAGTATGTGCATCCAGTTTCAATAAATTTCCCATTATCAATCGATATATCAGTTTAAAATACAATACACTGTTCGGTTCATACTCACCCTTGTCATTGAGTAATTTTTTAAACCAGTTCCCGCCAGATGTGAAAAATTTTCACAAGAACAGTGTTCGAACCAAGCCTAGTGATTGTGCAAAACTTTAGCCGAAGCGCTCTTGTCAACTTTACACAGCTCCACACTCCACAGCAGTTCATCCAAGTTTGTCCTTGTACTTGTTCCTGTGTCCTTAGCCAGCTCGGGCCTAATGTTGCTTCACAGCACCAATTGCGCTATCTCTTACTAGTGGAACTCTTCGGAGTAATGTTTCACAGAATCAGATATAACTTTACGAGGATGCCTATGCGATAAGTATCCGGGTGAAGCGAGCCAGTTAGCCGAGTATTTAGGCCTGACAGTTCTGGCACAAAAGTTTTATTGTGAAGCAGCCTAGATGACTCTATCAGCGTTGGGGCGTTTTCGATATTCCATCGCCACACACGTCATTTCTGTCATCTGTTCCTAAACACAGAGGAAGAACTGGAAACTAGAATCATCATGCGACCTCGGTCAAAATTAATTAATTGCTTGGGTGGCCGGATTTTAGGTGTATAAACTTTACTAATAGTTATATAATTGTGAGAACACACACACACACTATCAGGATTATTCCAACAATCTTGTCCTGTTTGCAGTGCAAAAAAAGATTGATTCATTATAGTGTTGTGTGAAATTCTAATTGTTGAAGCCATTTATCATCATTTCTATGTGCTAAACTTGTATCACTGGCTGTAAAACGGCATTTTTAAAATAAATTTTCATCGCATCTAATTTGTCGTAATTTATTGTGTTTGCATTGCCTGTATCGCTAAGATTACCCAGACCTGTGCGTTAACTGTGGATTTCGCCACGTTAACTGTGCGAAATTTTTTCAAATGTCAAGTGATTTTTTTTAATAGCTTGATTATGAGTGATAACACACATTTTCAGTTATTGAAACGTGATGCCAATGCGTTCCATAACTTAACATTCATAAATAGAAATGCACACATTTTTGTACTATTCTGTCAATTTCACGAATATAAGCCAGTGTTTATTGTACGTTGACTTGACTCGGTAGTAGTAAAAATATTGCGAATATTTAAATGAGTTCATCCGCTAAGTTTTTAATATTAATCCGGTGTCCTTCATATCTCCTATTATTCCTATCATCCGTCGTTTCATAATTTCCTGGGGCTTTCAGGCAACATTATTATATTCATAACTTTCACCTGTTCTAATGTTTGTATTTTTTGTGTTTCCCATTTTAAGCGACTTCTGCTTCATGTTGTTGTGCTCAACATGTTTGCAGAAAAACAGAAGAGACCTACCTACCTATGTAGGTTCAATTACCCTGTCGGTATAACAGTATCCTGAAGCAGTAGACTAAGATCCTATCAAGTGGGCGTCTAAATAGGGACTACTGGGATTATATATAGACTTGAGACGACAGTGTTGTTCGGTATCCATGTTTTTTATAATATTCGTGAGAAGCGGACGTTCTATCAATCAAATGTTTAATTTTGTTTCAATACCGGAGAAATAGCATATATTAATACATAAATTAAATTTGCTTGCGCTTTTTTGAGACATTCGCATGTCTGAACCGCTGACGATATAAGTATGTAGCTATTTGTTTGCACGATTAGCGTCGGCTATAATCGTTTTCGATTTAGCTTTTATGTGAACAACAATAAAAATGGTGACTTAAAGTTTGCATGTAATTTTAGCTTGAAAAGTTACTTATTATTTTTAATAAATGTTTTACGCAATCAATTCGCAATTCAATTTTCGTGCGTAAGCTCCCGTTTTATCCAAATTTGCGAGGGTGTTGCGCACAAAAAAGTAGTTTTATATTTTTTAGTAATCTTTTTGTCATATAAGGCCAATAGAGAACCAAAATGCCACTTTAAGAAATTCAGCGTGACATTTGATGGCTTGATTCTGTCCTAAGATACTTTGGAGTAGGATTCCAGCTGTCTTTGAAATTTTGCAGCTTTTATGTGGTAGACGTTGTTAACTTAAACTTAGTCAAGGTAATGGGATTGTTAAGCTGGATACTGTATATACATATTATATACTAAGGTCTGGCCAAATATTGCTGAACCCTTAGACAAAATAGGTAGCGTGATTTCCGCGACACACTTGCTGTACTCTTGATGATTGAATTTAAAGCTTTTCGTAATGAAATCGCTTGTTTCGTTTTTTTTCAGGGTCCAGAAATTTTTGGTCCAACTATACTGTAATGTTGTATACATACATACATATATACATATGTAGTAGTGTTATTGATAATTCGAATGATGGTTCGAATTAGGTTAGACAATTAATTGGTTTATTTCGAAGAGTTTGTTTTTATTCTGCTAAATACTTTTAGATTTATTCTTGCTAACTCTACAGTACAGTATTCCGTATTCTCTTTTATTCCTCCAGTATTCGACATAGCACTGTAATGGAACAAGTAAGTCGAAATTAATAATTCGGGATTTTGGTGGTGGACTAACAAGGATTGGTGGTGTTTCCTTTTTCACTAATGATGACCGTTTCCCCCATGTGATTGAGTTTTTGTCAAATTTTACACACTTCCGAATCAGCTAAGACACTTTTTGCGATGTAGAATCTCTCACAAAATACAATATTGCACATTTCACAACGATTAACGCCTGGCGGAGAACCGAATTTTTAATATAGTCCAGTTATCTTTAATTTTTTTCGGGTGGATATACATATTGCTTTATACTAATTCCATGTACTTTTGGACACTGAAGATAGAGAACTGTATATTTGTGCATATTTTTTACATTATTACATATTACATTATTTACATATTTGATTACTGTAGAAAGTTGACTCTGATATACATGGTTTGCGCTATACCTTGTAGCTTTCGTATTCTTGTTATTGCTAACATTTCTTCTTTACTAATACCAGCTAAGCTAATACTCTAATGGCAACGGCTTATGCTTATGCATGCGATTTTTGGGGCACAGATGTTCTATATAAAAATTCCTTTCAAAAAATTCGAAAATAAATGACTAAAGCCTATTTCATAGTTTGTTTTTGTCCGTTTCCGCAAGGATTTGTCCGTAAACCACTGCATAAAAACCGTTGTAGATACATCCATGCTTTTTTATTTTTGATTTGCATATCGACTGATATATCTGGAGCAATTGATCGGAAATTATGACCAAACGGACACCATTGCATATACAAGTATGAAATAGGCTTCCGAGGGCCCGGTTTCATAAACAATTATTTGCGATTCATTAGCGACACTGATGCAACATAGAAAATGCGTTATAACTTTACGTTTAATGTTTATTCAATATATATATATATATATATATATATATATATATATATATAATACATATATACAAATATATATATATATATATATATATATGTATATATAAATATATATATGACTGACTTTCTGTAAGGTTCAACCATTGGTGAGTTGCCCTTGATACGATTTTGGAAAGGTTCTTGGATTTCGCTCTAAATTCGATATTTTGTACCTACATGAGTGCAAACAAAATGTATGTGATCAGTTTTCCCATAATTGCCCTGTATACTCAGCTATGACCCTTGAAATTGGTGGAATTTAAAAATTTTTGAGTGTAAGTGATGCCACTAGATGTATGCGTTCCCACGCCGCACTGAAAGCAGATAAATGCATGTTACTAACATCAAATATAACTGCATTATAGGGCTTTTGAATGCTGTTAAAGATTTGGTTTTAAATCTCACCAGAATTTTTTTATGTCGATAAGAACGTGAAAAACCGATGTTTTCATTTTGTTAATTTTTATACTTTTTGACTGATACTTATTGTTACGAGTTAGAGCAACGCGTTTTCTCTGCATTTAAAAATAGCTTAATATCTGTCCTAATTGTGTGCAAAATTACAGCACCAGTGAAGCATGCGTTTTGTGTCATTTATTGACCAACATATAGCCAAGTTAAAAATATTACATCACTGATTTTTACAATATTTTAGCTTATAAGTAACTAATAAAAAGCTGTAAAATGAAGCCACTTTCAAAAATAAACCACTTTATAGTGTTTTAAATTATAGTAAATGGGCAAGAGTCTAGTTCATGTGTAACATCCAAAAAATTTATATTAGTGGAAAATTTTGAACATAGTACAAAATGGGGAGTTTCAATTCATTATTACAGACTACTGCTTCTCAGAGACGAAATAAAACCGTCATTCTTGAAGCAAAAATGTTCACCGGAGCCTATTAAATCGAATTGTAGCAAAAACAGAATTTTTTTAAAAATTCGATATTTTGACGTAAAAATTGTTTGTGGACTAAATTTGAAAAATTTGAAAAAATTGAAAAAATTTTAAAAATTTTTGTTTTTGCTACAATTGCACTAAATAGGCTCTGTTGAACATTTTTGCTTCAAGAATGACGTTTTCATTTCGTTTCTGAGAGGCAGTAATCTGCAATAATGAATTGGACCCCCCATTTTGTCTTATTTTTAACATTTTCCACTTGTATAAATTTTTTAACTGTTACAGATGAGCTAGATTCTTGCCCATTTGCTATAATTTAAAACACTATAAAATGGTTTATTTTTGAAAGTGACTTCATTTTACAGCTTTTTATTAGTTACTTATAAGCTGAAATATTGTAAAAATCAGTGATGTAATATTTTCAACTTGGCTATATGTTGGTCAATAAATGACACAAAACGCACGCCCCACTGGTGCTGAAATTTTGCACAGAATTAGGACAGATATGAAGCTATTTTTTAATGCAGAGAAAACGCGTTGCTCTAACTCGTAACAATAAGTATCAGTCAAAAAGTATAAAAATTAACAAAATGAAAACATCGATTTTTAACGTTCTTATCGACGTAAAAAAATTCTGGTGAGATTTAAAACCAAATCTGTAACAGCATTCAAAAGCGCTATAACGCAGCTATAATTGATGTTAGTAACATGCATTTATCTGCTATCAGTGCGGGGTGGGAACGCATACATCTAGTGGCACCAGTTACATTCAAAAAATTTCAAATTCCACCAATTTTAAGGGTCGTAACTGAGTAAGCAGGGCAGTTATGAAGAAATTGACCACACACATTTTGTGTGCACTTATATAGGTACAAAATATCCAATTTAGAGCGAAATCCAAAAAACTTTCCAAAATCGTATCAAAGGGAGGTTGAAGTTAACAGAAAGTCAGTCATATATATATATATATATATATATATATATATATATATGTATATATATATATATATATATATATATATATATATATATATATATATATATATATATATATATATATATATATATATATATATATATATATAAATAAACCACAACAACACCCACCCCCACACACACACCCCCACAACACACCAACAACACCCCCGCACTCAGCACTGGCCCCGATTCGACCGTTAGTGTAACTCGGCCCTATGGATCGTTGGTTTTGCAGAATATTCTAATGAGAACTTTCCGAAAATTTTCTCGTTATCGTCGACCTATGCCCCAGTACGCCACTGACGACGATACTGATCTCTGCGTAAGTTGACCCGCATGTGGCACGGCCTGCGCAAGACTTGTCCACACCAGCTTGTGTACTCCAACTCAAAGTTATAGATAGATCTTAGATACACATATAAGATAGGTTATACATATTATAGATAGATTAGGTAAGATAGACAGGGATACATGACGATACACATGCCGGGGTCAAAATTTAAGGGGTCCCTTCCCCTGTCCCTTTGATTGATCAAAGCCGACCTAAATTTTGCTAAATTTTTGAGAAAGTGCCACTTTTATTCACTTTTGCCCTGATATTGGAAGGGGGTCTCCCCAGCCCGCTCTTTCATGCGTTATAGATACAGTATATATTACAAACATAGTGAAAGACTATAATATTACTTACACATTACTTTTATTATATCAATCAATACATAATTATATCTGTATGCATATATGCATACCTTTATAAATAGTTAAGAGGCTCACCGTCGCAACGTCGCCGAGTTTCAACACAACACGCGACTTTGCATAGGTATTTACTCATAGGTTTCGTACACTTTCAGTTTGTGGATGATTCTGAAACCTCACTTTACTCCAGTGGAGTTGTCGTGTCTTTTAGTAACCCTTAACACGATGTCTCAAGCCGTTTTGCTCTTCCCCTTCACAAAACACTCTTATCAACTCACTTTTTAATACATGGTTTTGTTTATGAGCCACAAAAGTGAAACACGCCATGGGGCCGAATTATACTATATATACTTTTGTATCTATATGTATTATACATACTGACATGCCGTATTTATTAGTTTCTATAAGCATCTGGAATATTCAGCTGTTAGGTTCAGCACCTGTTTCACCTATAACATTTATAAAGCTTTCACACAAAATCGCCGGGCTTATACTTTGTACCAAAATTGGGTCCGAATCTGGAATTTCTCAGTTTTCCATTAAATACTAAATTGCTAATATTATGATAACAGCTATGCAACTATATCCTATTGTTTTCACAAACGACACACCATTTTGTCTTATCAATTTTTGATTACATGCATAACCTTAATACGTATGTATATATATTAGGAGCTTATGTATAGATATGGAGCTTTTTCTTGGCTAATTTTGAAACACAAAATGCATAGAACGCATATACTACATATACGTACGTACATATATTATGGTGGTATGTACCCCACCTACGCTACCCCTCCTAAAAAAGCCACTTCAGACACAGGGGTGGAACACATGTGGTCGAGGATGGTTCATCATGAAGAACCGGGTTATCAGATATTCAGATTAACAGGTGACGTTTAGTTATTTTTTTACTTGTATAGTCAACGGGTTTTTTGTTTCTGACACCTGCTGAAAAGCTGAAATACTGGGCTTGCTTGATTTTTTAGATTCTTGCCGTCGATGTGTTTCTGTGTCGCACTTGTCTACTTACTACGTTATATACGGATTTAGGGTAGTTTAGTTCATATCTTCTGGTCGTATGTGTAGTGTCTCTCTATTGTATACATAGAGACATACATAAATGCATGCATGTAGATTTATATACGTACATCGCACACATGCAGGCTATATGTTATATATATGGATTTGCTAGTACCGATAACCTGAACCAGAACCAGAACTATGAATGGACGAGCCAATTTAGCTGCCGTCCGTGGTATATACGTACACAACTTATGTGTGTGTCGGGTCTATATGTTGCGTAACTTGTCTAGGTACGTACGTACGTGTAGAGACTTTTAGTGCGTATTTATGTAGCTTTTTAAGCCAGCAAAAGACAGCCAACTTGTTCCTTTTGCCGCTGTTTGTTTACGTAGAAGGTAGCAAGAGGGAGCTGTATAATTAGTTTTCTTTGGTCAGGTGACGTGGATATACTAAAGTCTGACGAAGAAAATTCTGGATCCAGAGGCAAAACGAAAAACGCGATTTCATAACGAAAAGAATGATTTGCAAGCATCAGGAGTACAGCGAGTAGTCACAAAAATCACACCACCCGTTTTGTCTCCGACTTCAGCAATTTCTGGTCAGACTGTTGAAACTTTTTATAGAAAATCTTTTTTCGATATGAATATTGGATTTTAAAAGTTGAGTTTTTAAATTTTATAAATCGGGATGCTTTCACCTACTATTGTGTGAAGCCAGTGTAAATAGTAAAGTTTTATATATTTTTTATTATAATCTGCATAAGAGTATATATATATTATATATATATATATATATATATATATATATATATATATATATAGAAAGAAATAAAAAGTATGATAATAAATTAAGGGGGACCCCGCCCCCCCCGGGGGGCGGTGCGGGGGGGAGCGGACCTTGCTGTTGCTGCAGGGTGAGCGGGGTAGGGTTGGGGGCAGAATGGGGGGGGGGGGTGAGCAGTCCCCCCACGCCCATGTATGTATGTTTGTTACTTGTAAAACACTTCTCCTCGTAAAGCAGCTTCATTCCCTCAAACAGCTGCCTCACCGTCACCCTCGCCCATGCGGTTTAGAAAGTTAGCTCACAACGCCGAAATTGGCTTAGCAAAGTGGCTCAAGCAAGCAAATAGGCAAACATTTGCTCCAAAAAAGAGGTTCAGTTCTTTCCTAACACTCTCGATCTGTCCACACTCCACACGTCATGCTTTTAGTAGACGCTCAGTCAGCCAAATTACGAACTACATACAGTACTTTGCAAAAAAAGTACCCTCTTCGCCGGCGTACGACGAGCTTCGTAGGCTTACGAAGCTCGTCGTACGCCGACGAAGAGGGAACTTTTTTTGCACAGTACTGTAGGTTTAGGCTCAGGCTTAGGTTTAACTTAATTCAAGCTTAGAAGAGAATAAGTGCCAAATTTTTGAGGCGTTTGCCTTTATGACAAGATTTATTTTGGTTCAGTCACAAGAGCTACAAATGTAGACTCACGTTCATGCTCCAGTATTTTAAGTCAATCAGTACAGGAATAAATACATATCAAAACAAGGGCCCGTATTCACATGCTAAGAGTTATTCACATACTAACGCTAAGCGTTTGCTAAGTGTTAGCGCTTAATTTGTACTAAACTGTTATTCACAAAATAAACGCTTAAAAATTAGTGTTATACTAAACTTAGCGTTTAGCAACTTTTGTGCTTAGTTTTGGCTTTGGCTTGGAGTGCGCTCCCTGCTTGATGTGGATCCGGAATTCGTTATTTATCGGCATTTCCATTTGGTATTTATAAATCCGATTATAGATTTATTTAAATTACTATTTCTTATTAATAATATATATTTTTCTCGAACTATAAATTTGTAAAAAATGTTTTCAGCAGGTGGATTCCTGAGAAATGCAAAATCAGCTCTACATGTTTCAGGGGGCATATCGTGAAAAATATAAATTTTCAAATAGAAGTTCTTGAAGAAAAATTACTTCGATTAAGATGCTCTACTTAAAAATGTAAAAAAACGAATTTGGACAACAAAGTGCATTTTTTATTTTTGGCGATTAAACGAGCAAAATGGATCGAATTGGTCGGAAAATGTTGCTAATATATTCTAAATTGCATGCCCTTCCTTCCCATGGCGGCCAAGAACCTCCCCCACTCTCCCCACCCCTACCCCACACCATCCACTAACTAAGCGCTTAGCGCTTATGGAGCTCCCGAGGTCCCTAAACTAAAGCGCTTAATTCTAAAGGCCGATTCACACGGTGCGTTTTTGCCGCTGCGATTTTGACGCAAAACGCAAGCCGCAGGGTGTCGCAAGCGAAACGCACCGTCTGAACAAGTTTTGCGGCCTTAGTGCGTCTCGCAGGTCAGTTTTCTGCGTCTTCACTGTTACAAAAAAATGACAAAGTGCTAAGCAAAAATTGTTTAAACCAACACAAACGTAGCATCAAAACGCAATGAAATCGCAGGTCGAATTGCAGTCTGGCGTTTAAAACGCTGCGGCAAATTCAAGACGCATGCATTCCGCACTAAAAACGCTGCGTCTGTTCAGACATTGCGTTTTGCTTGCGGCAAGCTGCGTTTTGCCGCAACGGCGAAAACGCTGCGGCAAAATCGCAGTAAAATCGCAGCGTGTGAATCGGCCTTAAGCCAAACACTAAATTTTAAGTATGTGAATACAAAATTGATACGCTAAGTTAAGCCTTAGTGTTTGCTAAGCGCTTAAATAAACACTAAGTATGTGAATAACACTTAGCGCTTATAAGCGCTAACACTAAGTGTAAACACTAAGTTTAAGCGTTACACTTAGTATGTGAATACGGGCCAAGGTTCATTTATATTTTGACAAAAATTTATTTATATTTATGAGAATTTTATGAGTTTTTTTGCCATGCGTATCTTAGTTACATATTTAGACGAACCAGGGTTCTGCTTGCGTACGGTCAATGTAAAACGTTGGGACTTGGCTTTGCATTGCACTACATTTCTTTCATGACGTCACAATTTTTTTCTAGTTTTCTAGTTTGGAACAATTGATTAGTGATTACACGTATACTTAGAGCTTAATCACACCATTGTTTGGTGCACAAACTAAATTGTGCAGGTTATGCTGTAATTGGATCTATCAGGGTGTTTCGACGTGAAGTAAGTTGTTTTTTTGCGGTCTTCTAGTAAGTGCAGACAGGCAGACAGCCTTTTGTAAAAGCTATGGTGGTTCGAAAACGAGTGCGTAATGGGTCTAAACTAGGATCAAGTGCAGTTGGGTGGGGAAGGAGTAATTAGGAGTTAGTAGCCCGATCCACAAATTAGCGTAGCCAGGATTCGATTTTGGGTAGGAGCAGGAGGCTAGCCTGCCAAATGTTCTGATTTTTGGAAACAATTTTTATCCGAAGAGGGGGGACTGAAAACTGCTGAAATGCTAAGAGGTGGGGGCACAGATGTACATGGGGGTCTGGGGATGGGCAAGCCTTCCCCAGATTTGAGATTCCGGGACAAGCCCTCCCTCAGATTTGACCAACCATGACAAGCCCCCCTTCTTGATGCTGAAAGAAAGGTGCCCAAACACTCGAAAATTGCCCCTGATCGGCGTAAAATGCTTCAAAAATGAACACAAATAAAAAAAAATCCGAAAATAGCCAAATTTTGCCGAAAATTTCATTTTTTAGAAAAAATTCAAAATTTTTGCTTTTTTTTCCGCTCAAACCCCCAAAAAGTCTGGACAAGCCCCCTCTAAAATTTCGAAAATTCTGGGACAAGCCCCCCCCAGACCGTGACCCCGTGTACATGTCTAGGCGGAGGGGTTACAATTTGGGAAGTTGAGGGCCGAATGTCTCCCCGCCCGTTCCTCTTGGTATATACGCCACTGCCACGAGTTTTTGAGGCTCAAAAAATCTCAGCAGCTAAGCTTTTTTTGCATGTTAGTGAGTCCTGCTGAATCTTATTCCCACAAAGGAACATCTGTATATATGTTGTAAATTTATAAAATACTCTTGTTTAGTTAATATATACATGTAAACTTTTATCTTTTCATAAGATACATAATTATTTAAATAGAAAATTAAATATTTCAGATATATTTTTGCGGGTCAGAATTCGTCATCGGCGGTACAACTACAACTCGAAGGCTTGCCACAGCATATTGAATAAACCTTCATTGCTATAACAAAATAAAGATGTTATGTAATCCGCTGATGGTTGGCGGTGCGCAAAATCACCATTCATCCCAAGTTCATCATAAACCTGGGGATCGCTGTGGGTTTTGTTCTGCCAATAAATCTTGGCAAGGGCAACTGGAGTCTGACCCCGTCGACATGGAAGCCTGGTCTATTGGCTCGAATATGCTAGTTACTACTACTACCACTAAAGCTGCTGCTGCTACTACTACCAACAAGGATACTGCCAGTGTTGACAACACTTTCACCGATGGTGGTGATTTAGTGAAAAATTGTCCTGAAAAAGGAATGGTTTTGGGAAATATCAATATGGACGGTATGTATATATTGTCGTTTTGTCACTACTCGCTAAATACGGAGACTGTTTAGCTTTTGCGTCGCAAGGAGAAAGTTTGCAGTTGAATAACCTACGTGATTACGTATATATATATATATATATATATATATATATATATATATATATATATATATATATATATATATATATATATATATATATATATATATATATATATATACGTTATGCATATATATAAAGTTTTCGTAAAGTTTCCAGTCAGAGGAATAATCTTATTGTTACTTGTTTTACAGTAATTGCCAGAAAACAAGTTGTTTCAATTTGATGTCCATTATTTGGCTGTTGGAGATGTAGGTTAATTTTTTGTTTTATTTCAGACGTGCTCGCTGATGACGCATGTCATGACAACTCATTCATTCAAGGCAAATCGCAATATGACATTCTTAAAGAAAAATATCGTGATAGCGAGGATGATTTCTCCTCAGACATCGGTTGTAAGTGTCAGGCACTGGTACATGTTGTTATATTAGAGACCTGGGGCCGGTTTCAATAAATTCACAGGCGCACAATTGTGACAAATTTGGCTGCAAAATCAGGTGATTCGTAATGAAATTATAATGTCGATTCATTACGAATCACCTGATTTTACACTGACAAATCTCACAATTGTGGGCCTGTGAGTTTATTGAAACGGGGCCCTGGGGCCCGTTGCTCAAAACATTGATAAATTATCAGTTATCAGTAAGTAATCAATAAAATTCTTTTCACAAGATTTACTGATACTGAATAATTATCAGTTATTTGTATCAGATGTATATAAAATGCATTGAAATTCATCAGTAAATTACTGATAAACTTCGTGCATCCTACACTGAAAATTGATAAAATTTTGATAAACTTTTGTGCAACGGGGTCCAAGTCATACTTGTAACTTTTGAATTGGCTTTTCCAAATATGATGCGTAGGTATTGAATATTAAAAGTATTGATATCGATATCTCTGTTTTTGCGTATATATATATACATGCCCAAGTGTCTAACAGAAAAGCATATGTATAGATTTGTTTAGCCAGCCATTTGTTTCGTGTAATTTTGCAAAATTGTCAACATTAACGATTTCGACACGAGAAATATAATTTAAAACATGCTAATTAACTATTTAGGATGTAACAAGGACGAATGCTGTGCATAAGTGTATATATAATTCGTCATCCATTTGTATTTTCAGATGCGGTGGCGAATGACAATCTGAATGTCTTTGAGTAAGTTATTGGTGTATTTTGTAGGGAAGAGCATGGCCAAGTTGATAATTTTGCTGAATAGGCTCGATTTCACCCCTTGAAAATTTAGCTAAATTTCTTTTACTTTCCAATGTGTTAACTTGGATTAGTTTTCAATTTTGTTGACGGAAAAAATATATACAGTCCTATGAAAACGGTCCAGCCTGGGGGCTGTAGATTGTTGGGTTTTCAGCTTCACAAAAAAACTTCACTAGAAATAAAATCGTCGAAAAGTTTTCCCCATCCCGTCTCAACGTCCGATTGTTATAGCTGCATCAGCTTATGCTTCCCCAACCAGAGAAAAATCAATTAATCTTTTTCAATTTTCTGCGCTGCAATCAACGTATGCTACAGGTCGTGTCAACAAAGACAATGTCAAGGTTTAAGGGCCCATTCATTTACAGAACGAACGGGACTTATTTTAGTCCGAGGTTCTGGAGTGGCGTATCGGCTCACGAGTTAAAATAAATCAAATCAAAATCAAATTTATTCAAATGAGCGGCCTAATTTTTCCGAATCCGCTCCTAAGCTATATACTGCTGGACATGGACTAAACGGATTTAGCATGCACGCGTAACATTAGCATGTGTAGCTAATAGGGATGGAAGTCTCGGTCTCGGTCTCGGTCAAAACCCGAGACTAGCCCAGTCTCGGTCTCGGTCTCGGTCTCGGTAGTCCAAAAGTCTCGGTTTGTACCCGGTCTCGGTTTTTCAAATCTGTGAAAAATTTTCCTGTGGTCCCCTCTTTAGTTAATATCTTTGACAAGAATTTTTTGTTCGGAAGTATATATGTATTTCACAAAAATTTCACACCAAACAGTGAGATTCTGTCAATTTTTTTCCGAAAACAACTTTCTTTTAAGTCTGTCTGTGTGATTATTATATTTTTTTTAGTATTAGTGTTTGGCTAGTCAACTTTTTATGCCAATTGGTGGCTTCACATACTTAACTGTAATTTCCAATTAGTATAATATGAGTTTAGCAAAAAATCAAAAAAATCTGCGAACGTTCAACTAAACTACTACTACTACTACTACTACTACTACTCAGAACTATGCGGTGACACATGTAGTTTGGTAGATAAGAAGGGAAGACTCTACTCGCAACTAAAACTTAGTTCCAGGGGATTGAGGGGGCCCCACTCAAAGGGGTTTCACGCCGGAGACAAAGAATGAAAGAGCGTCACGGCAAGTAGGCCTAATTTTTAAGCTGGTAGTTACGTTTTTACAACTTGCTATAACTTTTGATTGACTCAATAAAATTTGCAGCTGTCTTTTTCACTTTAAAGAACTTGATTAAAACTACATTTATGCACATTATTTAGCTTAAATCTGTAACAAGCTTGTAAGCAGACACTGTTAAAATAATCAAAGTTCGTGAATTTTTGCATTTTTCATGTTTTGCTTGTAAAATTGACAGTTTAATCCCAATTAATTTTATGCGTTGCACCAACACAGACAATAACAGGGTGAATTTTAATGCTAAGTTTTGTGCATTTATATGATGCTGAAATGAAGTTACGGACCTTCAAATATGAATTTTTTCGAATTTTGGGAAATATACAAATTTTTGAATCTAATTTTTTCACACAATACGCTGAATTAAAACAAATAAAAAAACTGACACATCAGAAACTGTCTAAAAAAAGTAAAATGTAAAATGTAAAAGAACGCGTGAAAAGACTGCAACATCGAGACTTGAGATTTAGTCCACGGAAGCATATACATTTTTACAGAATTCTGCGAGTGAATTTGATGTAAAGCAAAATTTAAGGTAACAAATTTTTTGAAATTTTAGCATAAGATAGACACATATGTGTGCCAATTTATCCCTTTGAACAAAATCCTTTTAGTAGTTTTGCGGACTTTTGTGTAGTGCACTATAGTTCAAAGTTCAAAAAGAAATGTTAAAAACATAAATGTGACGTAATCTCAAAAAGCGACACGCCGAAGGATAAGTTTTGGCATCTAAATTGAAGGTTTTTGACATGCCCGTGTGTCATTTTTTCTTTTTTCAACTAACGGCCGTTTTGACTAGCTACTATTTTGGCTTAGCTAAACATAAAATTTATAAAAAATTGTCGTAACTGGCTAAAAAATATTTTCTGTGAAAATTAAAAATGATTGTTTCAAGCTCTTTTAGAAAGCATTTATCTCATAATAGTTTATAGTGTTCTAAATTAATATGCGTGTACTATTATTATTGATTCAAAATTAATCTTAAGTTGTCAAGTTTTACTCCTGCAAAACTGTCGAAAACGTTACTACCACCTTAAGTCACAATCCCTTTCTATCTTGGGTGTAATCGGTAATTCCAATACAATCACAGCGATTTTTAACTAAATTCGGCCAAACAGTGTCAAAAATTATTATTTTCTGGCGACAACAAGGACAAATTGCGTTTGCTTTGGGGCAGAGGTCAAAATTTCACAGTATTTAAGAAGACATGGTCCACACTCACACAAAACGAGGAAAGAACCAGGAATGTAACAAAAATTGCCGTGTTGTAGCTGTAGTTATATAAACTTAAGGTGTCTGACCATGGTTTCGTAATTTTACCTAAAAATTTGTAAAAAGTCACCAAACCAATAGGTAGAAAAATGGCAAAAAATGACCCAAAGTCTCGGTTTTGGAGGTATCGGAATTTGGTCTCGGTCTCGGTAGTCTCGGTTTCGTGGTCTCGGTCTCGGTCTCGGAAAAAAAACCGAGACTTCCATCCCTAGTAGCTAAGTCCGTTTAGTCAAGTGTGACTAAAAAGCAGCGCGCTAAAATTTGAGTCCGTTTAATCCGGATGATTTGGAATATCATTTTTAGCATAATTTTTTAAATCGTTTAGTCTGATAAAACTAACTCTTTACTCCGGTAAAGGAATAGGCCCCATTGATTCAGGGCTGGGCACGGGTTATAAAATAGCTATTCATGTGCACGGTTATTTTTGAGGCTCACTATTAGCGTGCACTGCACACTATATTTATCCATGTGTAATAACGTGACCATACTTTCTTTTATATCCTTGTAAGAGGTTACACTACACTGATATTAGTAACCGTGTAAATGGCGGCGTAAATGTTAACGGTTACACGGTTTGAGATAATTTACACATTTTTATCATACAACTTGAAAAAGCTATTCGACTGTCTATCAATTGGACGCAGTTGGCTAACCGATTACTGTAAACGAATATAGTAACCACTAACCAGTGAAATATCCGTTTACAGTAATCGCGGATAGAAGAAATCTGTTTACTTCGCAAAAATAAACAGATAGTTCCTTTTTGTGAAGATAGTGACGTCTAACGGTGTACATGCCAAGCTGAGTGTGCATAGTTACACGCGTGTCGCGTACTCGACTTTACACACTACACGGTTTGTTTGGTGTAACCGTGCCCCGCATTTCTCCAACTTTTGGGCATATTAACAGATGTACAAGTACATGGGGGTTGGCAAGCCCACCTACATATTTAACATCTGGGGGCAAGCCGCCCCCCACAGATTTGACCCATCGGGACATGCTCCCTTTTTTGGTGCTGAAAAAAGGTACCTGAAAACTCAAAACTTGCCCCAGATCGCTGTATCATGCTTTGAAACATAACCAAAAAGCTATACAATTGCCGAAATTATCCAACCAAATTGTGCAAAATCTCCAGTTTTTAGCTTAAAACTGTTGTAGAAAATTGTTATGTTAATGTGTATGTGAGATGTCCCCGAAGCGTAATCTCCTTAAAATGTCGAAAAATCTGAGACAGGCTTCCCCTCGGAGTGAGACCCAGTGTATCAGGGTAGGCGCGATAGCGCCTAACCCTAGAATAGGAACGACACTTCACATTGCAGAATTTCAAAATTAATTTTTTTAATAACTAAAAATTTATGCAAGCAAACTGGTTTTAATTTGGTGTGTGCACGTGCCTGGGGGAGGGGTACATGCTGGCGAAATTTCAGGCAAATCGGTTGGGTATTACCCGAGATATTAAAAATCGCCTCCCGCAAACTCGGATTTTTCCGTCTTTTTTTTTTTTCCCGGCGCCATAACTCAAGAAATCCTTATTGGCGAGGTACTTTTTTATGTTTTTTACATTTGTTTTGGTCGGCAATAGTGTCATCATAAGGATTTTATTCTGAGCTTTTGCCGTTTTGGCTCTGCTGAGAGGGGGAAAAGCCCTTTTTTGGGCCTCGAAAAATGGCAAAGTCAAAAATTCAATGGCGCCAGCTTTTGAGAAGTCACGCAAACAGCCCAAGTCTGATCTCTTGTATGCATGGTAGTGTAGTAGGGTTGTAGTGCGTCTCCCCTTTTGAAGTCGATCGTGTCACTGTAGGCCTAGGGAGGGGGTCCGGAAGGTATTTTACGTGTATTAGGGGGTTAGGCTACCCATGGGCAGTACAGCCAAAACCGTTATAGATGGAGGCCTGTCGTTTTGTATGCGAATATAAACCCATATACTGTGCATTTCAGTGTGATATTAGTTTTGCTCTCAGATTTACCTAGTAGCCAGAACTGGTGCACCCCCCTCTGACACCCTTGGAAACATGGTTTTTCATGACTTTGTCGACGTATAACGCTTTTATGGATAACCGCTCGGTCTGTATTTCTAGTGCATCTTAATATACAGGCGCAGGGGTGTCCGTGGATATTGTTTGGTCTGCGTCATGTGCGCTGTTCCAATTTGGCAACCCTGGCAAAGTGCCAAAATGGTCAATTTGACCAAATTTTTGAATTTTGTCATTTTTGTTGAAAAACTGTGGAAAAGGTTAATTTGAGGTGCTGAACGGGAATATAACGTTATTTTGACGAAAAACTATTGTTTTCATCCAAAATAGTGCTCATTTGTCAACTACGGTTGTGTGTACTAGACAGTAAATATGTTGGCAGTGTAGCCAAAACGGTAATAGATGGAGGCCTGTCGTCTTGTATTCGAATATAAAGCCATACATTGTGCATTACAGAGTGGTATTGGATTTGTTGTCAGGTTTACGTAGTAGCCAGAACTGGTACACCCCCTGTGATACCGTTAAAAAGATGATATTTCATTATTTTCTCAATGTATAACGCGTTTATGGATAACTTCTCGTTCTGTATTTCTAGTGCATCTTAATACATAGTCGCGGGGGTGTCAGTTGATATTGTTTGGTACGCGTGGTGTGCACTGGTGCACTTTCGTAGCCCTGGCAAAGTGCCAAAATGGTCAATTTGCCCAAATTTTTGAATTTTTTCAGTTTTGTCAAAAAACTGCGAAAAGGGGTAATTTGAGGTGCTGAACGCGAATATAACGTTATTTTGACAAAAAATTAGTATTTTCTTCCAAAATAGTGCTCAGTGGTCAAGTACGGTTGTGTGTACTATACATAGGAAATATGTAGGCAGTACAGCCAAAACGGTTACAGATAAAGGCCTGTCGTCTTGTATTCGAATATTAGCCCATATACTGTGCATTGCATCGTGTTATTTGTTTTGTTGCCGCATTTATAGCGTTGTAGCCAGAACTGGTGTACCACCCTGTGATACCGTTGAAAAGATAATTTTTCATGATTTCATCAATGTATAACGCTTTAAGGGATAACGGCTTGTTCTGTTTTTCTATTGCAACTTGATATATAGGCCAGGCGTGTCAGTTGATACTGTTTGGTCTGCGTCGTAAGAACTGTTCCACCTAGGCAATCTTGTGCCAGAATGTCAAACGTGCCAGAATGTCAAACTGACCAAATTTTTGAATTTTCTTAGTTTTGTTGAAAAACTGTGAAAAAGGGTAATTTGAGGTGCTGAACGTGAATATAACGTTGTTGTGAGGAAAAACAATTGTTTTCTTCTAAAAAATCAGCAGTGTAGCCAAAACAGTTATAGATGGACTCCTGTCGTCTTGTATTTGAATATAAAGCCACTCCTGTCGTCTTGTATTCGAATATAAACCCATATATTTACTGTGCATTACAGCGTGCTATTTGTTTTGTTGCCAGATTTACGTAATAACCAGAACTTGTGCAAACCCCCCCCCCTGTGATACCGGTGAAAACATTTTCATGATTTGAAGCTGAATCTCTCAAGCGGAAAAATGGATAGGATTATTATAAAAATGCCCTTCACAGAAGGGCAGCAATGTTAGTAGAATAGGAAAGCGGAAAAATGCTAATATGCTTGTTAAACACCCGGGACAAGTTTTGCCGCCGAATAGGAAAACGCAGCTTGTTAAATGAAGCGGACAAGAGTTGTGTCAGAATAGGAAAACGCAGCTTTTTAAATGAAACGGACAAGACTTGCGTCAGAATAGCAATCGCCCTGCGACACGTCAGTGCTTTCTGCACCCTATTCGCGCGAACTAATCAGCCATTATCATGAGCTGCTCTGTTGCCGGAAAAGTATAGCTGGTTCTTGATGTTTTTTACAAAGGCAAGCCATGACCTCAATAAACATTCTTGTAATGAGTCGTACATTCACAAGAATCATTAATCGGTCATAGCGGTCATTCGTTTTGATTTTTACACATACGTTATACGTACATGTGTTTAATCATCATAAACATTTAAGTAGACTAAGCTTCGTGTTGAATATTAGTATGTACACTCTGTGAATTGTTTATTTAAAATATGTCATTCGTATATGTATGTAATATGTGAAGAAATTTAAATTAAGTAACTGTATTTCTACTTTACACTACAAGTCCTGACATGTGAATATGTGATAGTAAGCGTCAAGAACGCTTTTCCTAGTTTTTCGCGCGAATAGGGTGCAGAAAGCACTGACGTGTCGCAGGGCGATTGCTATTCTGACGCAAGTCTTGTCCGTTTCATTTAAAAAGCTGCGTTTTCCTATTCTGACACAACTCTTGTCCGCTTCATTTAACAAGCTGCGTTTTCCTATTCGGCGGCAAAACTTGTCCCGGGTGTTTAACAAGCATATTAGCATTTTTCCGCTTTCCTATTCTACTAACATTGCTGCCCTTCTGTGAAGGGCATTTTTATAATAATATACATGTTTACTTAAGAGATGCACGAAAGCAATCGGCGAAGTGGGGGGGGGACTACGCCTAATCCATGGCGAAGGCCTTGTATTGTCTTTTCCGGTGACAGCTAAAAAAGTTTAGTTATTTTTCGTTTTTTAACTCAGTTTTGGTTTTGGCACACTTTTTCGCCATCAGACCCCCCCTCTACCCTCCCTTCCCCTTTAGGTACATGACGTATGGTAATCGTATACATGTATAATTATCTTATCTCCTTTATGTTTGAATTTCCGCTCTAGTACTGTGTCCGAATTTTTTGTTTGCACACTTGTTCATATACTAATAATATGAGATTAAAACCAGATCGGTGTATAATCAGAAGTTAAGTTATGCGCCAACTCATTATTTTGATTTTGTCTCTGGCCAATTGAGGCCTCAATCCATTAAAGTTGAGTCAGCGTAACCAAGTGCGTTGGAGCACGACTTCAACAGGTTTTGCTTGGAAACCCGATACAACTTTTTATTATCATCTAACGGACGCTCGATGAATTTGTTATCTTAGTTAATGAGATTGTTGAGTTAAACACTTTGATTTTTTTTATTCAGCTCAATTTTGTATTTTTAGCTCGGGATTGTCTGATAGTGAAGAAAAAAGTTCTTCCATTACATCTGCGGGCAATATGAGCATGATGTCGGTGGAAAGTACAGGATATAAATCAAGTAGGTTATAGAAATTGATACGGGGAACAGGGTCTCAGTGTAAAGGACTTGTGATTTTAGCGGGGGGGGGGGGGGGTTATGCTGATGTTTGTGGATCTGGAAATCCCAAAACGCGAATCACAAGTCTGAAACGGGGTGTTGCTTGTAAAGGAATCTAAAAATCAAGGAAGGGGGAGCTTGCCCTACGCCCTACTCCCCTCAGCCAGGAATCCATATGTACACCTATGTGTGTGCTTATGTCTATGCAGCAATATTTTTTGCAGCTTTTGAGCAGTTTTTGCAGTATTTCCACAGCTTTTGAGCAGTCTCACGTCATGATGTAGTGAGTAGTGGTCAACACACATGTGCAGCTGAGGAAGTCTGGGGGGGAAGGGTGCGGAGCAACTTTTTCGGCCGTTTTTGCTCCTTGAGCCACCAATAATTTTTGCTCCGTGAGCCACCTATTTTTGCTTCGTGAACTACTTTCAAAATATTCTGGGGGGGAGCAATTCCCCCCCCCCCACGCCCATGTATGGTGATTGGTGGTCAGTGTTGAGTTCTGTTGCGTCTGTCGTTTCTGAGTCTAGTCTACTGTGTTACTCTAGTTCTGGTGTTCAGAAATAGGTGAGTAGGCGGTATGCTACATATGGAGGGCGCACGCTACGCATTGTAAGTCATAGCTATTAGCTACAGATCTGTTGTATTCAAAACCCAAGATACTGATTACTGTGCACTGCTGGCGTGCGTTTTTCTAGTCACCTCACGCTCACCAGTTAACTTGAAACCGGTTTTTCATAGTTTTTACAATTCATAGCGCTTCACTGAACAGCTCGTGCCGGATTGTTATTGCAACGCTGAACGCAATATATACATGATGGGCATAGAGGAGTCAGTTGACATAGTTCTCATTGTGTGTACTGTTTCAATTTGGTTCGGGATACCGAATAGGTGTCAGTGTTTCCTTGAAGTTGTGCATAAGGTTTGTTGTTTTAGGCTCCACTACTGCCAGTAGTCCACGGGGCAAATCGGGGAGAACCATGCTCAAGTACAAAGCCACGCAGATGGCTTATTCGAAGAATTCCTTGCGCTCGTTGCTGCCAGAGTCGAAGGGTCGCGGGCGACGATTGAACAAGAACCCGTAATCTTGGAGACTGTGTTCTAATTAATCGATAAGGAGGACACCAGTGGCCGATTCCGGGTTTATGCACAAAGCGGAACCGGGATTCCGGTTTTATGCACAAAGCGGAACCGGCCTTTTTGTAAATAGTTGGTGCATCTATATATTTGCATCCAATATATACATTTAAGAGTGTTAATTTTACATACATTATTCTTTTTATTGTAGACACTGTGCATTTAATGTACGTCTTAATGTACATCTTGTGTAGCATGCTTGTCTGGGCAAAGCCTACGATTGCTCAAAGCAGACGTTCCGTGCAACGAAGGCTTCACCCAAACTTTTGAGAATAGTTTTATGACTTGTGTTTGCGCAGTCTGGTACACGCTTATTATGTTTTTGCAGTAGTTATTGACTACTCTACTTCGTATATCATGGTTATTCATACTGCTTATTGTTTGAGCAGAACTGGCGCTGTGGGATGAACTAAACGTTTGGATAAAGTGTACAGACAGATTTGTCTGTCATATGTAGTTGTTATCGTCAGTCAGTTCGGGTCACTTCATACGTGGGCGGGTATGCCAAGTCGGGGGGATGTGGAGCAAGTTTTCCGCCCATTTTTGCTTCGATTCTGGTGTGCTGAGCTAGCTACGTCGAAGCATACGTGTAACAGCGCAATAAATTTGGGTACTTCCCCCCCCCTTGGTCGGACCCCTCGCCCCCCTCCACTGAGTCTACTAATTTTCAACTCTCCTTCCCTCAAAAATGACTAAATTTTCACCTTATTTTGACCAGAAACATTTTTATCCAACATTTAACTAGAAATCGCTTAAAGTTCATGAAAAACTGCCGATTTTCTAAAATTTGGCCGAAATTTTTCTCAAGCATGGGACCCTCCCCATTACCTCTAGCCCTGACCCTGACGGGACCCCCCCTCTCCCTCCCCTGGGACCGAATTTCTTGGGGGGATCTTCCCCATCCTCCAACTACATTTGTACTACATCGGGGCTTCAAAGACATTCGGGGGGGGGGTGAAACCCCCACACGCGTAAACTTGTTTAAGCGACTTCGGTCAAGTGAGTTATATTTTGCAGACCCTCTTATTTACAAAAAACAGAACAGTATAACAGAAAAGTGCCATTTTTACTGGATTTTGTCTAAGTTTTCGGGATCCTCCCACAGCCCACGATGTTGGAGTCTACCCCCGCATCCCTTGTGCTCGTGCACGTGTATGTCAACCTTATGCGAGTTCTAGCCTACGATTTTTCTTTTTGATAGTTTTGCTTCTATGGGTTTTTTTAACGATCATGTCTACGATGATCTTTGTGAAACTTTGTATCTGTGAGTCGTCAAAATATAACACTTGTCCGACTGTTTAGCCCAAGTCGACATATTCGTGGGTAACGACTGGCTTCACATCCGTTATATCCGACTGGCTTCACATTCGTGGACGATAACGCATTTACACTTATCCTTTCGTCAGTGTAACATTGTGACTGTCTTATTAAAACATTCTGGCGCAGCCGAGTTGTATTACATGTTGTTATGGTGGCGATGATTAAGATAATGTTTACGGTTATATTGGCATAATTCTGTTTGTTTATAAACTGGATTGGCTGTTTGATTAACAGCTCACAGCCAATCATTGCTACGATACTGTATAGTATGCATACATACGTACGTACATACATACTGTACGTTAGCGTTTGCTGTTTTTGCCAAGCTGTTCTGCTTTGCTTTCCAATGTTGGGAAAATGCTGCTTGTGAGCAACCTTGTAGTAGAGGGTGTAAGAAATTCTTTGGATTGAAAATTAACAGACGGAAAGGGTTGTCTGCTCTTTGGGTAGATGATGACGAGGAATGAGTTTTATCAGTTGTGATCAGAACGTTTTGAGCCTTCCGTGACCTTGTTTTGACGATTTTAGCCATGACGGTTTAACCGCACATGTAGTCGATGGGAATGCGGAGGAAGATCCCCAGAATTTTGCCAAATGTGGGAGGGGCGGCTCCGGGTGTGTACAATATTTTTGTTAAACACTTAAGTATAGTTTAGCATTCAAAAACGTATTTTTACGTATACTTACGTTTTACGTAAAATATACATGATTTTTACCTAAACTTTGGCCAAAAAGTAAATTTTTTATGTCTTAGGATAGGCGTTCTGATTTAGTAGGTTCAGGGAATGGACGCGAGTCCCGATAGGAGGGGGAAGGCTAGCCAAAAATTTGGTGCTGTTACATAGATGCTCACAAGTATTCTTTTCTAATTGTGTTTGATTGAGTCTGAACTGCAAATGTTCCTCATTTTATTCTTATGGAGGCTGTTATTATTATTCTTATTAGCTTTTCTGCGTAATTTTCACTCTTGACAATAAGACGGACCTAGTGTCTTTTGTCTGTACGTTTGTGTATTTTGCTCTCCTTCAAGCGGTTTAGTCTGGGTTTGTCTACATCTGGGTTTGTCTAAAATGGTTTCGCGTTTCGTGTGTGTTTTCAAAAATATATAATTTCGGCTCAGGTTTGGATTTAGGCTTTATCGCAGAGTTAGTTTAGGCTGAGGCTTGGCCTCATTTTTTAAATTTTATAATTTATATGCATAACACGGCTGTAACAATTGCAAGTTTGCAACTAGACTAAAATTGTGATGTTGGTTTTTTTTATTTGTCAAAATTCTTAGTTTGATGCTAGCTACTAAATTAGCTTACTAAACAGTAAGCCAACGTGGTAGCTAGTCTTATCTTGTACATTTTGAACTGAATAAAATATTGTGTGTATATTTTGATCTAATTTCATAAAATTATGGTTACTTTTAGACTAGTTTACTATTCGCTTCAAAAAAAGATTTCACTGATTTTTAATGTAAGAAATCGTCGAAATCGTTACTACCACCTTAAATAATGTGCATTATTATTATCTTGTGTTCTGTGCTGTCTGGCGGTGAGAAGTAGTTATATTGAACAAAGTCTCGTACCGTGTGTTCTGCTAAACTACAAAAATACAAAAAATTTTGGCGGAAGTCAGATTTTTTTGCGGTTCAGCTGAACTGCACAACTATTTTGTTGAAAATGACTAAATGTAGTTAACCCATTCATGTAGCTGTCGGCTGTGAATTATTGATTTATCATAACACATCTGCAGATACTGTTAAGCCTGTTTCACCGATGGGGAAAACGCGTGGGGTGCCCCTTGGGGCACCTCATGGGGTGCCACATGGTGCCACATGATGCCCCGAGGGGCACCATGTGGGGAAAATCAGTATCGCTCGCCGTGCGTTTTTCCATGTGGCACCGCATGCGACAGCCAATTAGTAAGCACTGTTGATGATCGCGTGACTTTATACAAATGCTTAAAAGACAATTTTAGGGCTTAAACTCAATCATTTGAGTTAATTCTTTCACATTTGGTTAGTCTATTACAGCTTTTACGAATACGTAGCTCATGAATTATATTTAAGTAAGCTACAAAATTTAAATAATTTTTATAAATTCTTACACGTAATCTATGCCCAAGGCACATATCACATATGTCTAAACGTAATTTATGCCCAAGGCACATATCACATATGTCTAAATTCAATGTAATACCTTCGTAAATACTTAGTATTTTGACCGTTTACGCGCCTAAAAATTCAAACTCCCGCGCGTTCATGCCCCATCGTGTGAATACGTTACCCCAGGGGAATTCCGGGGGGACACCACACGGTGCCACATGACATCCCACGGGGCACCCCTTGGTGTGTCACACGATGCCACATGATGCCCCACGGGGCACCCCTTGGGGTGTCACATGGGGTGTCCCACGTGGGGATTCCCCACGTTTTTCCCAATCGTGTGAAACAGGCTTTAAATTCATTTCAACTCTGCCGAAGTTTTATGACATATCCGTACATCCGTATATCCTTAGTTATGTCCAATGTCTGTTTTTTCTAAAAATTGAATTGAAAAAGACGTATGAATTGAAAAAGACGGGGGAAACTGCTTATGTCCGTGCCTCCATCCCCTAAAACCCAAGAGTCGGTAATCTATTCATGCTATTCTTGTGTCAGCTTCAGACAGCAGACCGGATCCGGCCCAATCCTTTGAGACCTAAGATAGATAGATTGCTCACAAAACAAGACAATCACGGATGGAAGAATGTAATAATTTATTTGAAACAAAACAATCTTCATAATAGTAATTAAGTGGGATCACACAAAATAACAGAACCAGAACAAAGCAATTCAGTCGCATAAAACCCGCAAAACGCCTAGTTACTTTAACACCAAGCCAAGCGGTCCCACTAATCTGCGTGGGTCCGGGACAAGGACATTTTCTACCGTGATAAATTGATAATTTTTTTAAAGACAACAGACAGGACAGTGTTGTGAGGCTTCACTTTGATAACTCTCATACCCTCTCACAATCTTTTATTAGATACTGTGAATTGAGCTGCACACTCGCTCAATATGTTCACAGAAAATGTCATGTGACATGTGATGTAGGTTGCTGTCGTTATGTGTAGTAATGTCTGGGATTGTTTTCTGTAGGTGTGCGTGCTTTTTTCGACAAATAAAATTGTGTTTCTTTTATCTGTGTGCGAGTCGCTGTTGCAGATTAATCGTACCGCCTTTAAGGGGGAAAAGCCACAACTAAGTATACGACCAAAAAATAGACAACAAATCCCAGCAACAAACCGACAGAAAAAAAGAAAAAAGCCCAGCACAGAAACCACAGAAAAGACACACAAACACAAAACCACAAACCACCCAACAGAAACCAGACCAACCAAAACAAAAAACAAAAACCCCAGCTAACCAAAACACAGAAACAACCCACACAAGAAAGAAACCACCAACAAAAACCCAAAAAACGCAACACAAAAAAACACAAAAACGCAAACCAAAAGCACTCTAATTTATACTACAAAAAACCACATCCCAAGTAAAACACCCCAACAAAATTTGGACCACAAAAGCAAAACCCCAGCACCCCAAACCCCGACAAGATAATAACACAAAAAAATAATTCTCCACTATCAGACACACATAAAAAAAGGACACCGCCACTACCAAACCAACCACCACCCCCCCACACAAACCACACCCACCACTTAAAAAAAACACAATTAAAAAACCACCTCCCACAACAACAAACCACCCAAACCCCCCAAACACGAAAACCTCCCAAACACCCCCCAAAACCCCACCCAACACACCAACACCCAACCCGGGGGGGGCTGGGCTACCCAGGTCAAAAATCAAAGTTCTCCAATGTTTATTTTCACTTCGTGTGTTACTTTGCCAAGGCACCTATACCTCACATAAGAACAATCTTGAAGGTGCACTTTGGTTCAGTGCGTTTGTCAGTGTATTTACATAGGCAAAACTACGCCGCAAAGCCTAAAAGTAGCCCTTACTAGGACAGTTCTAGAAAAAACCACATAAGCCAATCAGGCTGAAACTTGGCATAGTAGTAGCCCACATGCAAGCGCAAAATCGTATGATCGGGATTTTCGATATGTATTTTCAAAACTAAAACTGAGGGCGAAGTGTGAAACATTGCAGTTTTTTGGGCCCGCCAAATTTAAGTGATTTTACATTTGGCGTCTTTGCTCAGGCCATTGGCAAAAATTAAAAAACATGGATCATAGAGGGTGAGATATGACGTTAGGCTATCGAATCATGTAAAAATCAGCTTCGTCAGTGTCAACAAAAATTTCGAGTAAAGGGACGCAACCACTAGAAACTTTTGCGCTTATGATTTACACGTGAAATTGACTTTTTTGTAGCCCCTAGTAAAAAATTGGCAAAAGCATTGGTTCCAGTTTGTTACGTCTGCGATGCCGCCCTCCTTGAATCCTTGCGGCTACATTGTGAAGCGAATCGGAGAACCTAAAATTTTCACTTCTACAGGTAGCCCCCGTCCCTTAAGTTTAGTCCGTTTTATCTGGTAAAGGCATGGCCCTTAAGGATAAGTATGAATAAGGCGTAAAACAGTTTTCGATCAATATTATTGGGTCTATTTTCCAAAAATAATCGTTATTTTTAGCTTCAAAGCAGGTGTACGAAACAAAAAAATAAGTACATAAATTTAATTAACTAACCCAGTACCCGAAAATAAGCAGTACGTAAACGTGAACCAAATCAAAAATCAGACTAAAACACAGAAAACAATCCAACACAATAATTACTCCAACAGAAAGTACATACATACAGGTACCTAAAAATAATTCCATTGTCAAGACAGAAACTTCATAAAAGAGACCGCAGAGCAACATATGGTGGAAAAACAGGCACGGTATTCTTTATTTTATAATTTTACAAGCTTTAAATGCAAATGAAAGTAAAAAGTACAACTTGGTACGCAAAATACAGAATAGAAAATTTTGGTTACACAAACGCAGGGCCGAATCAAAACAATAATTTTTAAATTTCAAAAAGTTCAAGTATTAAAATGAAGTATATGTAATTCAAACTCGGAAGTGACTAACAATTAATTAATATTAAGCAAATTCAGATATGTAAAGGAACACTAACAAACATCCTACTACATAGTATAGTTTAATAAGAACTCACATAACAGATTTTATATTTATCACAATTTGATATTATATTAAATAAATTAATAAATGCGTGCTATTAAGAGAGGCCAAAGATGTCGGTCATAACAAATCGGCATCTTTTTGAAGATGCCAAAAGACAATTAGTGCAGTGTCCAAGATTGCAGACTCACTTCCTCTGTCTTTACTTGTTTAAACAAGGTAGATTCGTTTCATACTTAATACAGCCGTATGTCCGTTCAGTCGGCACAATTCTGACAACAAATTTATGGCAGTCCAAAAAAAGGCAGTCTTACGTTAAAACTTCTAAAAAATTTCTACACGTATTACATGGGTTAGAAATAGAATGTTGCCCTCAGACTACGTTCAGCAAGACTGAGCTAAGACTGCCGTTATGCATTCCACCGTTAGTCGTGATTATTTCGTAATTTTGCCGGCTGAACGGTTGAAACAAGAGTACATAACAGCGTCTCACTCTATATAGAAGAAGAGTGAGACACTCTCCAGCCTGCCTGTGTTCTAGCAGAGGCAGATGCGCTGGTCGTTTTCTGGCTACATGTTGACATTCTGTGCAACATATGGCTGGCCAATCAGAAGCGAGCTCCTATTCTCTGATTGGCCAGACGCCTGCGCACGTGCTCCAATCATAAAACGGGATAGGGATAAAAGGCTAATAACTCATTATCCATTTATAGTCTGCTTGCAAAAACATTAAAAAGGTTTGCAAATACCTTTGGGGATAGTTTGGCAAACTTTCAGCGAAATTGATTGAGAAACTTTTAAGAAATTCAGAAAAGTTAATGTCTCAAAAGTTTCTCAATCAATTTCGCTGAAAGTTTGCCGAAGTATCCCCAAAGGTATTTGAACCTTTTTTTAATGTTTTTGCAAGCAGACTATGATGAAAAATTGAGTTCTTCTCCTTTGTACCCTATTATAAGTGTCTTATAACCACATAAGCTATTATATACTAAAGTGTGTTAGG
>JASANF010017875.1:0-16803 GCA_030248245.1 Trissonchulus sp. WLG1_4
GATGGCGGGTCCAAAATTTCGACCCGCGTCCACCCCTGATTGTAGTAGTCCAATGCCTTAACCGCTGGACTAAAAGTCCTCTTTAAGGTCCTCCTGTTTTCCCTAGTTAAAGTTCGCAACTGGTCGAAGTTTTTGGCCTAACCCGACCCTACCCGACCCGACCCGAGATAAATTCCAACCCGACCCGACTTCTCGTCAAGCTGCTATACATACTCTGCTCTTTACACAGAATTCTCTTATGAATTTTTCGTTATCAGTTTTTTGCGATATGTAGCTGCTAGTCTCCGCGAATCTCCGGTCTTGTAGTCATTCTGCTACGAGAACATTATTTTTGAGTAAATGATCAAAATGGTCTTAGATCAAAATCGAGGATTTATACTCTAAAAATTTGACCTCACGTACCCCACTTAACCCGCAGGTCGTAAAATTTCAACCTGATCCGAACTAAACAGACCCAACCCGACCCGACCCGACCCGATTGCGAACTCTAGTCCGAGCACATTTTTTTCTGTGAGGTACTCAAAAAGCCCAGCGCCGCGATACGCGAGGTTTGTGAATTTTTTGGAAGGCGGGAGGACAGCTCAGACATCTGTGATGGTCACGACCCAAGCGCTCATGCGATACGCTGAGGTTTTGTGTGATTTTTAAAAGCAGGAGGAACAGCGAGAAAGATACATACATATTTTGCACTACTTTTCTTTATAAGTAGCAAACAAACTATGTACTTTCGAATTGCCCGACTTTATGTTCCAAGTTCCTGTTTGTTGGCGTGAATGATTTGTCAAAACAAAAGCTACCCGGCCATTTTTGGTCATGTATAACAAAGTAGGACAAATGACTTGTGACTCCCCTTAGAAGGTTTCTAAATCTGCTTTCTTTCTGGTTTTTGTTGTGTTATTTCTGCTGAACCTGTTTATGGGCTAAGGGACCCTCTAAGTAACTTTCAAAAACAATTTTCTATAATTTTACTGCGATATCAAGTTTTTTGCTTATTGCATTCAAAACAATTAACAAGCTCAGGCACATCTTTTGGCAGCTTCGCAAGTTTCCGCCGTGTATGGTCAATAGCAAATTTTATGACTAAATCAAAACTGAAGTCTAACAAATTATGAATGATTTTGGAAAAGACGTAGCCGTAGGGTACCATTTAGTTATGCATTTCTTAACTTATTTTGTGTTTTAGGACCACCATTGAGCCAGATCCTGAGTAATTTTGTTTTAATCATTATTGATGAATTTCATTAAATGTCGATGATAATGATCTGAAGTTTGCTGCTTTTATTATGACAGCTTAACTTTTTGGATTACTCCTCTACACTATATTTGCTCTCTGTTGTATTTTGAAGGTGCTTCTGCGATATAACAACGAATTGCGCTTTTGAATATATTATATTTGGTGAAACTTGATGGCAGTCTGACTTTTTGGGGCTGTAAAAAATGTGTGCTATTCCTGGAAATTTCTCATTTGGCTCTGTAATTTCCCTCAGCTTAGCAATTAAACCCATGCACAAGACGGCTTTTAGTCTGCTGTAAAATAGCCAATTTTGTTTTCCAATCTGGCAGCTTCATGGCTTAGTTCGTCGCTACTGATTTGAAAACGAGATATGCAAAGTCAACAATTGGGCTCGTCTAGTGGGTCGAGTGATTCGCCCGAAATGGCTCGCAGCTCGCGAGCTCAGAAACTGACCGCCGGCAGTCTGGGTAAAATGGGTGCCAGTTTTGAAGAGCATGGCCATGCGCTGAAAGTGTTCATGTACGAGTTCAATAACGAATCCAATACGGTGACCATAGAGTTTCTGAAGCGCAGCTCGACTCGAGAATTAATCGAAATGGTACTGCAGCGGTTGGACATTGAGCGAGAGCGGGCCAGCAATTATGAACTGTATGAAATTATGGGAACCCTGGACGGTCAAGCTTGCAAAGAACGGCGTCTGGACGAAAATGAGTATCCGGTGGCCGTTCAGCTGCTCTGGCCCAAGGCGTTCACCGGCAATAGCAGTCCGGAAGACGCTCAAAATCTGACCCAGTATCGCTTCGTGTTGCGAGAAAAAGGAATCAGACGATCGACCTTAACCGATTCCAGAGGATCGGCCATTGATTCGTTTCTAGCCAAATTTCTGCACCAGCCACAGGACAAAGAGTACCCAGACCTGTGCATGCTGCCTGAGCTAACTGAGCAGACGTTGCTGGAAAATTTGCGTGATCGCTTCAACAGTGGACATATTTATACGTATATTGGACATATTCTGTTGGCCATGAATCCCTTCAAATTTTTTCCAATTTATAATCCTAAATACGTGAAAATGTACCAAAATCGCACGCTTGGAGATCTTCCGCCACATATTTTTGCCATTGGTATGTTTTTGTTGCATTTTTTGCTATTTTACAGATATCAATTTGGCAAACAATCGTACTTTGTAGTTTCCTTAAGGAAATCGTCGTTTTCTAGGCCAAACTAAGTCGTGGTCCGTAGGCTGACCTCAAATCCGAATAAAATTTGGTCTTAAATTTTAGGCGTCTGAACCTGACTGTTTTTTAGGCAAAAAACTGCCACATTTGGCAAGAGCAGCTCTTTTGAAATCGTGTAGAAAAGAGAATAAGAAGGGGTATATATCTACAAGGCTTGATGGAAAACATTAAGATTATGTATATACATATGTTTTTTTAGTCTCAACATCGGCAGATCATTGTTGTTTTTGTGCATTAAATTTTAGTCAACTGGAAATTGCAATTGTCGTTGTTGATTGGGCTCATTAAACAGAATTTCTCAAGCTATTTTCGGCCTGCTCCATCTGTTTGTTTTTTAGCGTGTTTTTCATTTTTTATGAGCCTCAGATTTTGAATGGAGTCGTGATTTGTACCAAATTCTCGGGGGAACTTTATTATTCTTGTAGATTAGGTAATTTTTAATTAATAGGTTTGAGATGTCTTTTAAAGAGAGGTATATATATTATATTTCTGTTTTCTAACTATATGAGACCACTTTTTTTGTTATAGAAGCAGTTTTTTCAGCACATGTTTTTGTTATTATGCTTTATCGCTGATGACATTTTGATGGTAGAATTTAGCAGAAATTGGTAGAAATGATAGAAATTTGGTAGAAAAGGCAAAAATAGTAAAAAGACGTAATTATTACATTATAATATTTCCCAATTATAATAATCCCAATATTATATAGCAAGAACAGTGTCTAATTCTATTGAAGAAAACTGAGACAAAGACACTATTGTGTATTTTGATAGTACGTATAATTTGTGAATATATTCTCTAATCAGTGATAACGTTTGTTTTTCAGCGGATGCGACGTATCAGATGATGCTGCGTCAGAAGCGCAACCAGTGCATTGTGATCTCGGGGGAGTCGGGCAGTGGCAAAACGGAGTCCACCAATTTCCTGCTGCACCACTTGACCGCGCTCAGCCAGAAGGGTGCCGCGGCCACTGGCATCGAGCAAACGCTGCTCTGTGCTGGGCCCGTCATGGAAGTAGGTGCTCGTATTCAAGATTCAACTGTGGCCTTGTAGTCAACTGTTACGTGGGCGATTGCGTTTAGGTGGTTTGCTAGAAGGCAATAGCTCAGCGTTTACTGATTTAAATCGCAAGCGCAATACATATACTCGTTGGATATTCATCTTTACACTGCTGCGCCAAAAAATTTTGCTCAAAGTATCATTCGTAACTTCAGTTCTGTGGGCACCATGGTTACATACGCCTTTTATTAAATTACGTATTAGTGGACTAGATTAATTAGATTAAGTTCAATAAGCATTATGTATGTCAAAAGTTTATCAATCTTTGTAGAATGCCAAAACTATCGTATGCATTGGCTTGCAAGATTTTTTAATTACTTAATTTAATCTAATCCTATGCTGAGTTATAAATTTAGTCTAGTTATTCTAAGCCACTATCCACTTATTAAAATTTATGAAAAGACCCATAGAAATCACGAAAACATCGAAAATGCAACTACATACCATATTAAACTGTCCAATTTATATTTATTCGTAAGGGTTTTGATTTCCGCGTGAGCATTATTGTTGACAGTTGCGTTTACAACGTTTACACAGATTTCTATTAATTTCTTGAAGTTTTCTGTCGAATTTTTCCTCATTTTGCAACAGTGCGCAGTTTCTTTTTCATGTGGTATGCTTCCAGCTACACCAGGTTTTGTTACTCCGCACTGCTGTGAAAATTTAGAATTATTTTTGGTCAGTGATGGATTCTTGATGGTTGTCTTAAAATTTTAAAAGGACTAAGTAATGTAATTCATATAATATGTAAATAGTTAATGTAAACAGACTGAAGCTGTTCTGGGGAAATGAAAAAGCAGGCAGACTGTCACTTTACTGTGCGTAATATAAAGACCGAAGAACACTATATATTTTCTAGTCTTCAGTTCCCGTTTGTGTGTCTTCTGATATACATATATATGTACCTACGTCCGATGGCTTTTCTTAAGATGTTTCTATTTTCACTTACTGCAGTTATATACTTGTATAAGTTTCTCACAAAAAAGGAGTTTGTAATCAGAGTTTGGTCTGATGAAGTCCGATTTACATGTTTGTGTTGGACGATATCTAGAGCAGAAAACCTTGCTGACTGTTTCCGTGTTCCAGAATGCACTACAATCACCAACATTATTTTCGCATACAGTTTTCTGCGACTGAGACACATAAGTAAAAGCGAGAGATGGGACTAAAAGGAAGAACATTTCAAAAGTTTTGATATTGCATCACTTCACTTTTAAACCAGTCTATAGACTTCGTTTTTGCCACTATAGAGCATCAAATTCTGTTGTGAAAGTAAACTTTAAGCTCTTTCAAGGAGTTTGAACAGCAGGGGATGCTCTTGATTCTTGAAGCATCACGCAACATTGGCTACATACATGTGTTCACAATTTGTTTACATGTTTTTGTCTACTTACAAGCAGAGTTTTAGATATACATAGTAGGAAGTAGAAACTTAAAGTAGTCTTAACTTTGATGACAGCGTTGGCGTGAATCTGGTTTTCTATTTTCTGCACAGTTTTGAAAAAATTGGTGAAAGTGACGACGTTAGTTTATAATTTCGTTCTTTAGTGAATTTTTGGCTGTTTATTTGAAAAGTGATCATCCCTCAACTGAACACTCCCCCCCCCTTCTCAAAACTGACTTAAAATTTTGTGGTGCTAGAATTGTAGTAGTTTCAGTTAAGTAGATAAAGCTGGAAGTACTAAAATCTTGTTTGATATGCTGAAATTGAACAAGCACGTGTTGATTGCATTTTCGTTGCCAAAGTTCAGCAAAGAAAAGGAAGAGGAAAAGCCTAGATTTTGAGTAATTTAAGTTGTGAAGCGAAAATTAGCAGCTTTTCCCCTTACTTTCGGAAATTTATTCCCTTGTAATTTCCATCGTAACGAGTGGCAGTTTGAATTGAAATTGAAAAGCAGTTACGTTTTTTTAGAAACAAATTCACCTGAGCGCATATATTTGCGGACATTAACTTTGCAATATTATTGTGTTCAAATCAAATGCTGGCTGGGCTTGTTAAAAAGTCAGCATTTTTCGTTGACTTCTTTTCTTTTCAAACCCCTTTGTTAACTGCATAGCAATGGTTTTTTCAGTAGTTTTTCCATTAGAAAATTACACAATTATATATAGTTTCACTTTTGCTAATTTTACAGTCGTAACTATAGTATGGTATTTATTTTCGTCTGTCTGTCAGTTGTATTCTCGTCTGTCAATCAAGTTTCACTACTCTATGACTGCACCGCGAAATTTTTAATTTTTAAGTTGTTTGAATGATTCGGTCATTGATTGCGACTTAGGTGAATATGGAATGGGAAATTTTGTGCTCAGTAATATTGTGTTAAGATAAACTATTTTACTTTCTATGTATTCAGCCAGTTGTATACATGTCTGTTCCTCACGGTATGACATTCGGACGGCTGATAACCTTAAGGTTTTGGCCAGAGATGCACGGAAGCAATCGACAAGTGGGGTGCCCGACCCCCAGCGAAAGGGGGTGGCCCTTGTTTTGTTTTTTCCCGGTCGGAAACATTTCGCAGTTTTAAGATTTTTAACTACTTTTTGGGGTATTTTTAGCCGCATCCGGAAAATTTTCGCGATTTTTCGATTTTTTTCTTAATTTTGGTGCACCTTTTCGGTCATTTGATGGGATGGTGGACGGTTGAGGGGAGCGGGCACCCGCTATCTGACGGGGGCCGACCCCCTGAGGGGGGAGGATACACCCGTACACCCCTCATGTGTGCATGTACTGGCGTCTTGCTTGCTTCTTTCTCAAGGAGGTTATGGCGTAATGTATAAAACTTTTCATATGTATTTTATTAGATCTCATCGATCGTTCAAATATTATGGCATCACTGGAATTGCTGTTTAAGAAATTTATATACTACGATTTATTACCTCGATACCTAAATTGCTGGGTCAATCAGTTTTTGTCTAGCTAGAATTTTTTATGTGTAGCATTGTCGCATTTCTTAACCATGTAGATTGTGCTTACTTTTTGTTTGTCACATTTGTGAACTTTGAGATTTTAAAAATTTTCCGCACTGATTTCTGGTATTGCCGCCTAATTTTACGCAATATTGTCGTCACATAAAGAGGAGACATTGTGATAGTTAACACTGAACCTAAGGTCAATTTGGAAAGCACTGTCATGGTATGTTAAGCCTGAGTTTTAGTGTGTGTCAGTGTCATTATTGTATATTGTTTTAGGCTTTTGGCAACGCAGTGACCGCGCAGAACAATAATTCTAGTCGTTTCGGGAAGTTTATCCAGGTGAACTATCGGGAGAACGGCATGGCGTCCGGGGCCAATGTGCAAATTTATCTATTGGAAAAATCTCGCATTGTATCTCAAACTGTGGAGGAAAGGTGAGACATATATTAAAAGATATACGTTAATTTAAAATTTGTCAATCTCCAGAAGAATTGATTTAGTCGAATCGCATGTTGTCCACGGGTGTCGATTTAGTGTGTATTTTATTTATTTGGTAGTCACTATGTCTTGAAAGCATTTTATTTAATCTTTGCTGTTGACTGTTGCTGTGTACTTTTCGTAATACTACAGAAAATTTAACTTAAAAGTATGCGACCATACGTGGGGGGGTGAGGACGCCTTCTGGGGGGGGGGGTGAAACCCCCCCAACCCCCTCCCACGCCCATGTATGTATGCGACATTGGCAAAATTTAAGAGAAAATCATGGGTTGATATTGAGTTGAAATATATACTATTTTTTATAGAAACTATCATGTTTTTTATTATCTGCTTGCCGGAGCTTCGGAATCTGAACGTGAAGAGCTTCAATTGATGAGTCCACAGGAATATAATTATCTCAATCAGGTAAGGGGTTCGTTTCTGTTCTAATAGGCAAAATCAGTGCTTTGTGTATTCTTTCAAAAACTGTAATTTTATATCACATTCGAAAAATTTAAAAGTAAATTCAATGATTCAGCGGTCAGCCTTATCGGTTTGGCCCACCGTCCAAAAACAGTTCAGTTTGTTTTTTCTCGAGTAAAACAACGATGGGTTGTATATTATTTTAACAATGTATGCCGCGAAGCTTTGACTCTATTGTATCAGACTTGCGGGTTTGTTTACAAACATAGTTTTTGTGAGATGTGTCTGTTCATTTGAAAACATTAATAATGCCTTTCCCATTCATCATTTGCATTTTTAGAATGATTTCTACGCTGTAAGCGGATTGGACGATCGCCACGAGTTTTCTCGCCTGCGGCAGTCCATGGAATTGGTCGGATTCTCTGCAGAGTCTCAAAAGAAGGCTTTCAGTGTTCTCTCGGCAGTGTTGCAGCTGGGAAATATTAAGTATCACAAGGTATATGACCTGACTCTCAGTGACGTGTAAACATTGCTTGACTTTTTTTATGGAAAGACAAAGGCTATATAGTTTACGTCACTCCTCCAGGTCCTGTGAACGTTCACGTTTTTTGATTGTTAACATTGTCAACAATTTTTTGTTTGTTTATTTTCTAGCCATACCCAGTTCATTGTTTTGCGAATGTTGACCAGCAGTAACCAACCCTGTAGTACCTTTAGAAAAAAGGTTGCACTCTAGTTCCACGTCTATATATTTTTAGCGAAGTGGATACCATTTGGATGACACAGCATACATTGCTAATGAAGATGTCTTGAAAATCATTGCTGATTTGTTACAAGTATGTGAATAGTGAATCCTAACTTGACTTTGGCTTTATTAATTTCCTTGAGTTATAGTCAGTGCCACATTATTTAGAAGGAGGTAGCAAAAGCCGGTAGCAAAAGTATTTGAGCCGTCGTACGTATGTACCTGCTCCTTGCCAAAAAAACTTTAGTGTATCACAGTTATGTTGTTAATAAGTACTAACTATTAAAGACATATATAAAGTGTAGTATGTATTGAAGTACAAAGAATGTAATAGGAACCACTTAACTTTGGAATATTGTGGTTTCAGGTGAAAGAGGATAAACTTGCCAGCGCTTTAACTTGTCGGCGCACCGTGACAAGAAATGAAACTGTGGTCACTCGTTTCAAAGTATCTGAGGTAAACATTATCCTGCAATGTCGCCTGTTTTAGTGACAGTACTATTACTGTCTAATAGTATTTCTGGAATTAAACTGTAAATAGTAAAATATAAGCACACTGGTTGTTTCTTGCCATTGAGAACTGTGTTTAAACGAAGTAGGTCATAACTGTTTTGCAATTTCTACCAATATATAAATTACGTTTCTATTGTTTCTGTTATCACAACTTAACAGATTGTATCAGTTATATGATTTTTTGTTTCTAAGTTACTGTGAATATTCTGCAAATGAGAAAATAATCATGGCTTTATGTCTCACTCTTCATCATTGTCGTATTAGTGTACGCGTACTTACTTTAAAATACTTGGTAGACAACTGGAGGCTGACAAGGAATTAAGAAGTTAGCGATTTGGCTTACGTCGGAATGCCATATCGTCAAGTTCGTACTTAAGCTTTATCAACGAGCAATATTTTTGCTAATTTTTAAAGTTAATTTTTAGGCTTTGTCAACCCGCGACGCGATGGCCAAATGTCTGTACAACTGTTTGTTCGACTGGATATTGTTGCGAATCAATCAGGCCCTGTTGAAACGAGACACTTCTAGCTATCATAGAGTCAGTTGGTCGTTAAATGCTTATTTCTGCGCAGGACTGACAGTCTCGTTTTAGACTCTGGTCTCAAATCAGAAACCAGCGAAAAGACAAAAACAAAAAATTAGGAATTATGAAACCAGTGTACTGTTTTTTAGAGATTTTAATGGTTCGGTGTAGGCGTGTAGCCGTGGCAAAAAATGGCAATAATTAGATTTTGACTTTGACACACTTGAAGTTATGCTGTAGTTATGTTATTTAAAATTTATTCTAGCTTTAATATCTGAGTGATATTCCGATCTTAGTATTTACAAGTTCTAGACTTGTCATCCCTGTCTTGTATCCGCATTCCGTTAAGTGAGTTTGTAAAGTTTAATTAAATTTAATTAAGTCATTTTGACAGTCAACCTCTATGGCTTGAGTAAGTATATTTCGACTGAACTATGAGCTTATATTTTACTTTACTTCGTGACTGATTGTTTAGTTTGATCGATTGAATGATAGATTGATTGATTGGTTGATTGATTGATTTAGTTTTGTCTAATTTCAGGGTTACTATATTGGTATTTTGGATATTTTTGGATTCGAAGACGTCGGAGCCCAGTGGAACACGTTCGAACAGTTTTGTATCAATTATGCAAATGAGCGTCTGCAGCAGTATTTTAATCAACATATATTCCAGTTTGAACAGGTATAATGTAATATGCATGTGACAAACTTGTATATGCTTTTGCAGAGCATAAGTTTTGGTAGCTTATTTTATGTCATATACATAGGTAGCTTTGATGCTTTTGTGACACTCTTATAGAACGCGGAATAAATGTTATTATATAAGTAATTAAGTAAATGTAGTATCAGTGTAATGCGCAGTCTAAATCAGGCTGAGTTGTGCAATACAGAAATATTGTTGAAATCTGGTAACTTTGACCCAGATGACCGATAGCGGTCACAAAAACTTGTTCGTATACTGACTTTCAAGCTGATTATTGTTGGCGTTATCTTCTGATATGACTTGTCTCAGGCTTAGACAGCGATCGCATAGCGCTACGATTGCATTCCGCATTTCAAACAGTATTGTTGCCAAAATGTGTTGTTGTAAAATTTGGTGAGAGGTTTGATCAAAACGACTTGCCAAATCCATCGCTCTGCTAATTTTAACCAATTTCATAACTGTTTCAGGAAGAGTATCAAAGTCAAGGCCTGACATGGACGAATGTTGAGTTTACGGACAATACCGATTGTCTGCAATTGCTGCAGGGCAAACCCTACGGACTGTTTCATTTGATCGATGAAGAGTGCAGGTACTTGAACTTTTGTGGAATAAACGAATAGTCATGTTATCAAGCCTGAAACTTTATTTTGCATTGCGTTAAAAATGTTTGGTTTAGACAATATCTCTGAATATACGACACAATATGAAGGGAAAAGAACGAAAACATTACTGACTTGAAACTGCTTTATTTTGTATTGCCTTCAAAATGTTTGGTTTAGACAATATCTCTGAATATACGAGACAATATGAAGAGAAAAGAACGGAAACATTACTTAATACTTTACTTACATTAATTCTTATGTGATCTGCTCTGAGTTTAATTGCTGGTTGTTAGAAGCTCATTGCCGAACTTTATGTTTAAGTAACAAATTTTGTTTTTGTGTTCTTCTGACTGTTTTCATTTTGGCATAATTTTAAACACTCCTGTTTCAGTATTCAACAAGGTTCGGATGAAACTTTGCTGGATAAATTTAACAAATACCAAAGAAGTCATGAATACATGGAAGTGCCGCAGAAGAAAGAAATGGCGTTCATTGTGGCTCATTATGCTGGAAAAGTCAAATATCAAATTAGGGTTAGTTTATAACCGTGCTTTGTGCTTCGCGAATCAGTGCGTTGAAGCGTAAACAACATGTTGTGTATCGGGTTTTGATCTATCTAATGTCAGACAAGTTTTTTGTCAATCTCACGTGTCTTACTTTTAAGTTTACTGAAAATAGTATGCTTCGAATAAATGATAGCTATCATAAAGTATTCTAAATTTTTAACCCTATCATGCCCAAAGGATCATGGGAGATACCCCACGATGAACTATCATATTAGGGCTATGCAACTTGACTAGTCTATTCTAGGGACAAGATCTTTTAGCTGTTTTTATGGGGAATTGTAGGTCTTCGCATTTGGCCGGCAATTTTTAGTCCCACTGCCACACAGCGAAGCCTATGCTCATTTAAGCAATGTGAAATTTGATTTTTTTTCATCACAAAAGTAGTATTTTCTTTAGGCCACATTACGAAATCTAAATGCAGCTCGGCAGTCTGCTTTGTGTGCATCAGATACAGCGGATAATGCAGTTTATTTCTAGCATTCAACTACGGCAGGCGCACAGTTGCTGTGTTCATCCTCTAGGGTGAGGTACATATTATGCCTGAGCGATGGAGCAAATTTTTAAAAATTCTCAACTTTGAGCACTTATAACGGAAAAACGGTGCGTCCTAGACCTTAATGATCATTATGTTTTGTTCACCATTCTTTCTATCGAATGGTGGTTTTGCGATCTCTCTACGACGCACGAGCTCGAGCAATGTCAAAAAACTAGAAGGTGCAGAATGAGATGTTAGCAGGAAGGGCATAAAGGGTTAAAACCTTAAGTTTTGATAAGAATGAGTGATCACTACTAATCATTAATGTTCATTCAGCTTGGTTAAATTATGCTTTCGTTGGCGCCAAGCAGTTTTTACAATGGTTTATGTAAAGTTTGTCCAGGAATCATTCTAAACTTAGACGTTGAAACGCCTAAAGATTGAGGCTTATAGTTAGGCAGGAGAACCTGAATTCTTAGACTATCGTGAATATGTTTTGGATTTTGAAGGTGTCAACAACGCTAGTGTTTTCTACTTTTCTAGGGTTTCCGTGAGAAAAACAAAGACCTTGTCCGCCCGGACATCGTGAATGCCCTGAAAAACAGCAAATCGGCCTTTGTTCGCGAACTGATTGGAGCCGATCCGGTGGCTGTGTTCCGCTGGGCTGTCGTCCGCACAGCCTTTCGAGCACTGTTTGCCTTCAGGGCAGGCTCGACGCGACGTGCTGGTAAGCAGTCTTGATTTTCAAAGACTTGTTGCACTTGTACTCATACATGTATGGGCGGGGGTTAGGAGGTCCCCTCTTCTGAAATCGAGGGGGGCCGGGGGGGGGGGAGGGTTTTGAAATTTTTGGGCAACAATTTGTAAAAATTGCACTTTTTTGGCGAAAGTTTACAAAATTTTGAAAATTTAGGCCATTTTCGGTCGAGGGGGTCAGAACGGGGAGGATCCCCAAAATATTGCCTGCAGAGGCCATCTCAAAATTTCCAACCCTTATTACATGTATATATATCATTTATGCTTGTATTAGTTTTGGTGCGTCTTGCATATACTTGTGCAGGCCACAATTGAAAAGCCTTGTTTCTGAATATTTTATCAGCAGTCTTCAGTACAATTTTGGTCTGATTTTTAGCAAACTATAGCGTACTTTGGCTTTTTTACCATGAATGAAAAAGTACTTGTAAAGAACTGATAAGCTTAAAAGGCGTGCTGTATTTTGAATGAAGTTTGAAAACTTAAGTTGTTACTGTAGTTGATAAAATAAAAAATACGGCGTAGCGTCTTATTGTGGACTATAGATATAATGGTTTATATTATGATTATTGAATACTGCAACAACAAAAAATGTATTCAGAATACCTGTTAGAGAAATACTTGACTTAACTTTTTGTCAACGCTTTGAGCACGAAATTGTCAAAAGCTGTACTACAACAATAGTATCACAAAATTGCTTACACTTAAAATTATCAGTTTATGTTGTTTACATTATCAGTAAACATGCTATTACGATATATTGTAAACATTGTAATATCATTCACGATACTTTACGAAATTTTGTGTCCACACCTTCCTAGTACTGAATTAAGTTATGTCCAGCTCTGTTTTCTTGAATCTAGCTCACTTTTGTTTACTAAAATCTTATCATTTAGTGCCCTGATTTAGTCTTATTGCCATACAGCGAAACGTCTGCATCATTAAGCAATATAAAATATTGAAATTTTGACTTTATGTATCGCAAAAATAGCATATGCTTTATATGGCTTCATTGAGTTTTGATTTCGACGCCAGCAGTCAGCTTTTCCTTTGTCAGATACAGAAAATTACTGTAGTCTATTGCTATTCTACTGCTATGGCAAGCGCGCGGTTGCTGTGTTGATACTCTAGTGTAGCGTACTCGAGGATAATTCCCTCGAGCAATGGCCAAAATACCAGAAGGTGTTAGTGTCTTCTTGCCTGGAAAGAGAAATTTAATGTAGGTATGACAGGGTTAAACATCATCAGTGCTATTGTTCTAGTTCCGTGATGTGTAAATGGGTGCCTACAATGTTCTGTTATTCTGTTTTAGTCAGCATCGAACATCTAAACCCTCAAAAGCCCGCGGAGCGACGGACATCAGACAGTCAGTTGAATGCCCTTCTCAGAGGCGATATCGACGAACAGTCATTGCCAAGGTATTGATACAATTGATTTTGACCTATAGATTGATTTCTTGCAAAATAATATTCTTGATTGGTATCATTGTAAATCTAAAATAGTTAGGCTTCTGGTTTTTGAAAATCTATGTTAGTTAATAGGCAGTTGTAGCAGCATAATATTAGTGGTGAATTGCGCAAAAGTTGACAGAGGGGTGGTTCGCAGTCAGTTCAAACTTCGGGGAATTCAAAAAGGGGGAGTTGAAGCTGCTTACATCTATTTTTTTGCGAGCATGAGTATGGCTTGAGAATATTTTTAGAGACATGTGTACTCTTGGTGCAGTCCACTTCCTGAGAATGAGTGCTGATTTTTAGAGAATAAGATTTTGGTTTGGTTCATTATCAGCAATGAGCACAAGTTTTGAAATGAGTATTAAATAAAGTTTTGTTTCATTTCACAAAGTGTAAGTTGCTAAAGTGTATCGAGGTTTGATGGCAGAAAATTATTAAATATTTTGTGCTAGCTTTTGCGATTCCTCTGTGTTGGACACGATAAAGGACCACGTCCGGTAAGGGAATGACGATCCCTCAATGCACGGGTGTGATTGACTAGTCTAGACACATTGAGTGTCAAGTGTAGATAGCTCGTGAACAATAGACAATTTTTTGCAGTGCTAATGTTAATAACTCAACAGAATAGGAGGCTAAAAGGCATCCAGTTGCACAAGGGGAAGGGGTGTGCACCGACATTCATATTATCAATCTTTTTCTAGTTGAAAACAAAAGTTTAGGGTGGCCGCAGTCACCTTGCGTCTCTCCTGTCAACAACCGCGCACACCCATTAGTGATTTGTATATCTGCTTTCCATGGCTGTGGCAGATTGGTACATACGAAAGATAAAAACTAGAATCGGGAGTAAAACGAAGTCACGTTCGTTCGTAAACAGTGAGAAAACTATAACTGTGATCGACCTACTAGCTTAGCGTGGGTCCATTTTAGTTTCATAGAATTAAAAATTGTCAAAATTCTTAAAATGGTTATAAAACGGACGTCTTGTCTGTTAGTAAACAGTAAAAACACAAAAATTGTTGGTAGAACTAGCAAAAAATACACTAATTAAACTAAACTTGACGTCATGTAGATATTGTCGGAAATGTCACAATTAAATATTGCTACTGACTTTATTAGCGATAGACAGCTTTAATTTATCTAGCTTTGATTATTTTTAGCTTTAGTAACACTGAGTAGCTAATAGACTTGACGTAAGATTCACATCTACTAAATTTAAAAATCAGCTAAAAAGATTCAGCTAATTTGACTGGTTCATCCACTTTGATTAGCTGAATCCTGATCAGTAGTGACAGCTAGTGACCGAGTTTAGCAGTTTGTTTGTATTTTTTTCAGCCCCACTGCTACGTCTTTCCCCTCTTCCCGTGCCATGCCTGTGCCCGTGTGTGAACTGCATGCAAACTGTAACTCCTGTGGAGTCCAAGGCTGTAACAATAACATTATTACTAACGGCTCAAAGCCCACCCATGACCCCCCTGCAGTCTACTGCAATGGCCCCATTTCGTCTGCGATGCTAAATAAGCCAAAAATCCGCGGCTCTTTTGTGCAGAGTCGTAAAAACCGGTTCGAAGATAAAGCTACCCTCAGAGCGAACCGGTGTCGGCTGGAAAACCGGTCGACCCGACCCCATCGATTGGTGCACCCAGTTGGCTATTTGTACAGAAATCGTTCATCAGGCTGAAATTATGCTGTAGGTATTTTTTCTCAGAATTGAGGCTCGATTTGCCCTGAACTTGCTTTTTATGTTTCATCTAAACGATTAGGCCACTGTGCGTTATCTTAGCTTTGTTGTGACTCTAGTAATTGACTAAGTGGCAAGCTCTTCTTGAATCGGGTCTTTTAGTATTAGAATGTTGAGCTTAAAATGTTAAGGTAGTGTTGGTAGGGGTGTTAGGATGATTAGAAAGAACTTTTCCACAGGTGGTTAATGTATTTGGTTTGCGGCTTATCCCAGGCGTGTATCTCTTTGTCACTTACATCTGCTGCGCATTTTAATAAGTGAACACCAGTGTCACTGATATGTGGGCTGTAACTTTGGGGCCGCTTTTCTGTGATCTAACCTAGGCAATTTTCGCTACGAACGAGTTAAGTTATGCTGTCGTTTTGCTCCATTCGTAGGCGCGCTAGAAAACGCACTCCGATGGACTGGAGTGTTATTTATGTGAAATTACCACCTGCCAGTTAAGCTGCAAAGACTTTTAATGCACTATTACTTTTTTCAAGTTAATATTGGCAATTTGTTAGGTTCCTTTGAAAATGGAGGGCGAAAAGTGTTACTTAGCCAAGCGTCTGCGAACGTTACTAAGTAATTAGGTTAGGAGTAGTTTGATGCAAAATAAATAGTTTTAGTTTGAGAAACTTTGCTTCCCGTACAAAGTATAGGGCATCACATAACTAATGTTATCTTTTGACTTTAACTGCTGTAGCAGTCGTGGCCAAAATGGGCTGTACTTGCGCTTAACACAGACGTCACACATTATTTTTGCTAGTAGTTCGTTACATTATATAGTTTTCCATACAAAAATTTATAGAATTTTGTACATTGTACTTTGACTGATTTACACAAGAAGAAATTGACAAAAATATGGTATCGTAATTGCTTAAAATTAATGCGAGGTGTGTCTTAGTTTAAGCCTGTTCAATAAACTGACATGTAACTGACATGTCTGTTTCAAAATGTACAAAAACAGAGTACGGGCAGGGTTTTTTGGGCAAAATACGGAACAAATGCTCACGATTTTGAAATTTTGCTTAAATTCTGCTCACCGCTCTGAAGGGACCCCCCTTTGGTTTTTTATGGACCGGCTGAAAAAAATATCCGATAGGTCTCCAATTGACAAAATATGGCCTAAAAAATCAAAAATTTTTCAAATTTTTTCTGAAGCTGCCGCCCCCAGACCCCTGCGACTCTGCGGCTTACGCTTCCTTGTTATTAATTTTTAACACCAGGTAGGAGCCTCATACATGTCTACAAGAGTAATTCTGCTGCAATTGATTGTGTAATACACATGCAATTGTTTGCTTGATGTGACGTTCCGTATCTTGTTAGTTTTCTTGCCTGAAAAAAATCTGTTACGTCTCTAGTTGACCAAATTCAACCTAAAAATTTAAAAAATCTAGTTTTTCTGGCCCCACC
>JASANF010017877.1:0-32609 GCA_030248245.1 Trissonchulus sp. WLG1_4
CAATTATCTTCAAGATCAAACCATTCCAACCGGAGTTTCACTCTAGTTGCCGAAGTTATATTCAGTTCGCCCCGTTATGCGCTCAGGGACGGCGTGCTAATACATTTACTGCGCCGAAGACATCCTGGCGATGCGCTTTTAGAACAGGTCGTGGTCCCGGAACAACTGCGTCACCAAATTATGGAAGCCTCCCACGACGAACCTATCAAGCACTTCACCGCCATCATCAAAGAACCTACACCCATTTGATGCAAAACCTTTTCTGGCCTACAAGATGTACAAAGACGTGTACCGATGGTGTCGGGATTGCCAAGGCTGTCAAGCAAGAAAAAATCCTGCTAAGACGACGCGAATGCCAATGCAACCGATTGAAGTAAGCGAACCCTTTGATTGCGTCGGAGTAGACATTCTGGGTCCTTTCTTTCAATCCATTGCAGGGAACAAATATATTATTGTATTTATGGACTATTTTACAAAATACCCAGAGTGTGCTGCTCTTCCAGATCAAACAGCCGTGGTGTCGCCCGTGCTTTTGTAAGTGAAATTTTGTGTCGACACGGCGCTCCCCGTACAACTTTAAGTGACCGCGGAGCCAACTTCTTATCATCTTTAGTGGCAGAAGTGCTCAAAATTTGCGATACCCGAAAAGTTAACACCAACCCTTACCATCCCCAATGTGATGGCATGGTGGAGCGGTTCAACCGTACACTGCTAGACATGCTGTCTACCTATGTGAATACCGCCAACACAGACTGGGATGTGTATCTGCCACTGGTATTGTTTGCCTATCGAAATTCGATACATGACAGCAGTAAACAAAGTCTATTTATGATGGTTTATGGTCGAAATCCCAGACTTCCCCTGGACACCTCGCTATGTCTCCCAAACCTGCATTATGTAGATGACCCCACCTACGCTCAACGACTTGCGGAACAATTACAAATTATCTGGGATCAAGCCAAACACCATCTAGAAGCCGCTAGAGTAAGACAAAAGCGGAATTATGACAAACGAGCAGAAGGTGATACGTGTTACGACGTTGGTGACATTGTTCGAGTAAGAGACCCCAAAAAACATAAACTCGGGTTGCGCTGGGCCGGACCATACCGTATTACTAAGTTAGAGGGTGCAACTGCCACACTTGTACCAATCGGTAGGTCTAACAGGTCACGGGAGCTACGCTCTAATGTGGACCGACTAAAGCCAGCTTCGCTACCTACTATGCCTACCCTACCTGAAACCTGTGAGGATGCGCACCTTGAAGCTGAACTGAACAATGATCCCCTTATACCTGGTATTTCAGTAAAAGATAGCTACTTACGGCGCAGCAACCGCATTCGACAGCGTCCAGACTTTTTATAAACTGGTCGTGCAAGACCCTACGTATATTAGTGTCAAGTGAAATTTCTGCATGTACATAGTTGTAACCAGGTGAAAATTCCTGGCCTTCGAATTTATAATTGTACTGTGTAGAATACTGTCTCTTCTGCTGATAGACATAAATATTTTGAAAAACACATTAATTCGGACATTAAAACAACGCCGTGGCAACGAAATTATAGAAAGTTCAGAATTAATAACAGATAAGAAATTGTTAGTCTGCTTTGATACTTTAAACAAAGTTACTCTGTATTTTCTATACTATTGGCCTTTAAAGGATTTGATTGTATTTTTTCTCTCTACAGAGTCGTTTCCTTCTCGTTTTTCTACCATTCATTTCCATGTTTTCTGTAATTCATCATTGTTTGAACTGCAAGGCTGCCATTACGCTAGCCGTTCAAGGCAATATTAGCCAATTGGGCTATTCAAGCCAATGCACTCATTGCGGTCAAGCTTCCGAAATATCCTTGCAGACCCAAACTGTTTCCCCAGCTCATTTTTCACGCCCCTTCCTTGCGCTCCCCCATCCTAACCCGATGCCGCCCTCGCCTGGAACAATTTTGACACGCGCCCTGCTACCTCGTCCGGCCCCCCAGTCACCTGGATTGACGACCCCCTATGCCCCTACTAGGTATCAGACAATCGGAAGAGGTCGCGGTCTGGTGCCCAGAAGTCCTCCATCGATTACGCCTATAAAAACTCCGCCGGGATCTCCAAGCACCACTCATGGTGTAACAGGCAGCTGGGCGCCTGACGCGCACTACGAAATCAAAGACTCGCCAAACTCGATGAAAGCCGACAGCGAAAGCAACAGAACTGCCGAATCACGGGGTCCGACTCCCTTACTCGACGAGCCTATGGCCAGCAACGCGAGCAGCACTGCCGGATTGCCCAATTCGGCGGACACTGGTGGAGAAAGTTTATGGGAGGAGGCGCTAGCAAGAGGTGAACAACTAGCTGATATGCGGGTGGGCGAATCAGCCACTCGTACTCCCTCTCCCGGACCAACGGTTGCCTCCAAGAAGGGCCGTAAGTGTGACGAATGTGGCTACCATAAGCCAACCTGCCTTTGTTACCGCTGCGCAACGTGTGGGCAAAACGAAGGTACTCACTACACCTTCCCGGCACCATACTGCTCCGCATTTAAGGAGCGCCCACCCAGGCTAAACTGTTTCTTCTGCTGTGAAGATCCGTCCCCTGGCTTCTTGTGCATTTGCGTGGCGGTCTGCCTGAATTGCTTTCGAGGCAACTGTCAGTGCGATAACCCGAGACGGGAATTTGCCTGCCAGAACAGGGATTCGGAGTTTGTGCACCATCTGAGCCGCCTCCTGACGTACTACCATTTTCAGAATGAAAATCCCCCAGGGTTTGAGGCGGTCAGGGTGTTGTGCGACAGCCCTGAAATCGAGGAAACATTGTGCCAGATGAGCGTGGAGTTGGACACCCGGCTGAAAACCTTGAAGTTGGCTTCTCCCCTCACCAGTTTCGGCCGACGAATCTCTCATCAAGCCAACGTTTTCGCAATGACGGAGGCTCTGAAGCTTTTCTACGGAAGAATCGACAGCCAGGAGCAAACTTGCTTCTACTTAAACGTGGTGCTGACATTATGGTTATACAAACTCAAGCATCACATGGGGACTGAAAACGGCAACTTGCGGGAATTAAGCCGGTACTTGGCGGGAGAATTTGGTTCCACGGAGCGAGATGCGGCTAGAACCCATATCGTGACGTCCGCCGCAAACCGAACCTTCGCACTGTGCAACCTCGCCCCAGAAAACTTGGCCCCATTAATGGGTTTATTACGAATGTTAATGGAAAGAAATTCTTTCCCGAGTCTGACGGTCGCTACAAAACGCCTATTTCGGACGGGGGTCATTAAACGACTTAGGGGGAAGGTGCTGCATACGGTAGCGGCCATGGCCAATGAAAATTTTACCGTATATTACGGGGTGGCGCAGGGGGGACATATATTCATTTTCCACTACGAAGACAAACCGTAGTTATCCATCAATTGGACAGTAGACAATGCATTGCTGAAATTTGACACTGTAGTTATTAAGTGCCGTTTAATTATTACATTATTGCCATGTGTAACGTATGTACGGAATGTGTATATTAAGATCGGGGCGATCTTTAAATTAGGGGGGGTCAAATGTAACAAAAACCTATTTTAATTATTTCAAAATTTCATCTAAAAACTACACTTAAAATTAATTACCTATCTACTTTTTATTACTTTCCTGGGTGCGCTCATTTTTGTATGGGCGTAACCTACATTTTTAAAATATTTTATTTTTACTTTACTACCGTTTCCGTTGGGTATAAAAGGGGTTGCAAACCCATTTTAAAACAGTCTGTTTTGCCTTTTCTTCGGTTTTGATACTCGCAGATGCTTCTGACTAATACTTCGAAATCGACCTCTTAAGAGGAAGTTATATACTAACTGTACTCAAGTTTTTGGCATTAACTTAGTAGTTCCGCCGCCTCATAAGAGGATAGCTTATCTATGAACAGTTGATTATGTTGTGCCTCATAAGAGGAGTTGATTCGGTTATGGCTATATCATTAAAATAATTATTTTGTGTACGATTTGATGCCCTGCCTTACTACGGTCGCGCTACAGTTTTGTGCTTTTGATCCTGTGTTTTCAGACATGAAAATTTTGTTTTTTTGTAATCATGTTGAACATTTGTGTTTTGTGCTTTTTCAGAGTGATTTTGTGTTTTTGTGCTTTTGTGCTCAGCACAATCCAGTTTATACTCAAAAGCACAAAACCACAAAACACACGTCAAATTTCTGCCCAAGCGTTTTTCATGGCAGTATTGTCAGCATGTAATTTGTTTTTTAAATCACAAATAAAAGCTCGTTTTCTGACGGCCTCTATTAGAAGTTCGTCAATTTTCAGATCTTCTTCACACATCCTGGAGTTGTGATGATTTAACACAAACCAATCTTAAAATGTAAAAAAACAACAGTATAATAATAAAAAAACTTTAAAAAAATTTAAAAATTATATAATACTGTCTGAAAAATTTTTAAAAAGTTCTAAACAAACTGAAAATTTGAAGACATAAAAAATTTTTTAATTTACAAATATAATAGTGTAGAAAACAGTACGAGAAGAAATGGTTAATTTTGATTGGATAAACACAAAACACATTTTAAAAAGATGAACATTGTTCATGTTTCGAAAACACACCCAAAGCACACCGAAAACACAAAAGCACAAATCAAAAACACAAAACAGAAAGGACAAAGTATGAACCAAAAAACACAAAAGACAAAAGCACAAAACACGAAAACACAAAAACACGAAGTATAAACTGCAAAAACACAAAAGCACAATTCAAAAACACAAAACACAAAATCACAAAGTATGAACCGGAGAACACAAAACACTAAAACACAAAACACAAAACACGAAGTATGAACCGAGAAAGCACAAAACACAGAGCACAAAAACACAAAATCACTAAAACACAAAACACAAAACACGAAGTATGAACCGGGCTTAATAATTCCGCCTTCAAGCGGAATAAAAATTTTGGCTCCTAAAAATTTTGATGCCGCGTTTTATATTCGAAGAATATTTTCGGCAGTACCATCATGTCGCAACAAAAGCAATCAAAATCAATTTAACCTTATTCGCAAAACGTGCTTGTTCCTGTCGGCATTGCAATACCGACAGGTCCTTATACTGCTTCTTGCAACGTAGATTGTACGTATTTTTACGCGGCCCCCTCAGGGGCCGCGTATATACTATATTCATTACGCGGCCCCTAGGGGCCGCGTATATACTATATTCAGATTTTGATACTCCTACGTTAATCTGGGTAGGTCGAAGTTCTAGTGTTAATTAACACTAGAAGAGTAGGTACCTCGCTGCTCTGCACACATCATACAGCAGCAGCTCAGTCTTTAATGTATGCAGAACAACAGCAAACAAAAAGTGCAGGTCCGGGGCGGAATCGAACCATCGACATTCTGATCGTTGCTCTGTAGTGCACGCACTACTACCAACTGAGCCAACCGCGCTGTTGAATCCTTGAAATTACACGTAGTCTTGGATCACAGTAATGAACAAGCTGTTACAGCAGCAACAAGGGATGATTAAAAAACGTGCATGTTATGTTAACCAGAAAATATGAACTAATTTTTAAATGAATTTAATGTTTCTATTATCCGATATCAGTGCATATCAGCACTACATATTTGCGATTTATTATTAATTTCAAGCATTGAGTTAATTAAAAGCATTGAAGTGAATAAGTCAATTGACTAAACAAGTTATCGACGTCAACACTATCATATCACTATCATGATACTAACAATATCAACAATGTTTTTGTTGAGATAGTTTGTACATAATGGTCATTACATGCTTGGACCTTGGAGAGCTTTAGGTATATACATTAGTTCAACTTAACGTTTTTCTTTCAGTGGTCTCATAGTGTAGTGGTTAACACCCTGGATTCGGAATCTAGTTACCCGAGTTCAAATCTCTGTGAGACCTAACATTTTGAAAAATAAATTAAAATAATTTTGCTTCAATAAATTTTCTATTTACTTCAAAGCGTGTTTACACACAAATTTTTGATGTTTGAGGAGAAGCTTTGGAGCTAATCAGCAGTAAATGTGTACAGAAATTGGAAACTGAAAGTTGTTTTGTCCACGATTAATGGCCGCGTTTAATATTTCCTCTGGAATATTGACACTCAGGCCTCATAATGTAACCACTGCTCACTCAGCAGAACTTGTTGATTTACGTGACATTTCCACAATGAAAGGTTACATTTCAAGGCTTTACCGTTGGTTAGCCTACACATACATACTTAGTACTAAGATGTGCATTTTACGTATTATGTCTGTGCATGTTTACTATGTAGTACTAGACTATAAAGCCGATAGGGAATAGGCCTATTTATCAACTTTTGATTTGACACTTTTAGTAAGGTGGGGGGGGCGACCCAGGTCAAAAATCAAAGTTCTTTAATTTTGCTTATTTTTACACATGTTACTCCCCCAAGGCACCCAACCTCAGACACGAACAAATAACCTTAAAGGCGCACTTTTGGTTCAGTGCGTTTGTAAGTCTATTTACATGGGCAAAAGTGCGCAAAAAAGCTGATAAATAGCCGTTAGTTGGGCAGGTTTAGCACAAATCAGATATAACCAATCAAACGGAAGCTTGTCATAGTATAAGCCCACATGTGTGTGCAAAATCCGCCGGGCCAGTGGCGCGCCGCGGGCCGAGAATTTTGGCGGGCCGGGCCGGGCCGACACCTCAAAAATGCGGGCCGGGCCCGCCACCGGCCCGCGAAGGAACTCTAGACTACTCTAGACCTAGCGTTTGTGACCGGCCGCGAAAGCCGCCGGCCGGCCGGCTGGCGGCCGGGCCGGCGGAGAAGTTCGGCCGGCCCGTGAAAACCGGCCGGTCGGTCGGAGCGGCCGAATTTTTGGATAAAACCAATTGATCCAAGTCCAGAGTGTCATTTTGGCACAAACTTAGCCTGCCGGATTGTTATGCCGGCCTAATTTTGTCAGTCGGTTGAATCTGGCTGGCCGGCCGAAAATTCCGGCCGGTCACAAACACTATAAAGTACCTACCTAGTACCTTTTTTGCGTGCATGTGTTTGCGTAGCGGCGCAACGATTTTCTTTCAGATTTCCCGTGGACCGCACCCCATTGGAGAAAAGAGATTTATTTGTGAGAGAAAACAAAGACTATGTCTATCCAGCTTTCGGAAAAAGGTCACGTGACTATGTTTACAGCGTCTTTGGCTGAGTTTATGGTCAAGCCGTGCCAGCACTATTAAATGTGTGTATTTAAATAAAGTGCCAGTTGGTCATATTTTATTAAAATACTGTTTGATAAGCTAATTATGACTGGTCTTTAACGGGCAGTGGCATCCCAGAAGAACTGAATGGGCTCCTGAAACTTATCAACGGCGGTTTACAATTGCATCTTTTCATTAGTGTTGCTGCCCAGGTGTAATTACCAGTTTGCAAGGCTATGGCTTCTAAATATCAATTAGGGTTGATTCAAAGTTACTGCCGTATTATGTCCGTTCAACCATGAAAGCTACGAAATAATCACTCCACGAATAGTGTATAACATAATCAGCTAATGGCGTTTTTTTCACAATTCTGCCTACTTAAGACATATGGCTGTACATAAAATCAAACCTTTAGTCAATAACAAGAACTACAACCAAAAACACGATAGATTTTTATTGCAGAACCGCAATCATAAATACAAACAATATTGGAGAAAACATACAAAATCTAACCACGGCACTGTCTATAATCTACAACAAAAAAGCCGACAGTTCGATTTAAGTTCACAGACCACACACATTAGACTTCCAATTTTAACAATCTAGATTCGGTGGTAACTTTGTATACAATATGTGTTCGACTTCAAAAACGTGTTCATGTTTTTAAACAAAACAAAACGTTCCTGTTCAAAAAAAGTACATTCCTTTACCGGATTAAAATGCAATGTCCGACTATAGTTAGTAATTTTAGCCCGACTAAAATTACTAATTGACATTTATTGTACTACTCAACACTGGGAAATTACTTAATCATTATAAGCATACATTATACACAACTATTATACGGCAGTAGTTGACTGAAATACCTATCTACCAAAAATACATTACATCTCAGACGAAATACGAAACAGTCGTGTAAACAGCAGTTTAAAACTTGACTATACAAATAATATTAACGCCCATTTCTCTTGGTATGAACATTGATTAATGAAGCGAAACAAGACTTAAAAAATCTAATTATTTCACAACGCAAACTAGGGAGTTCACTGATAGCACACAACTAAGGAACCCTGAAATATTGCAGATTGAGTGAACTCCACATTCGCTTAAGCATTCGTAAAACAACAGATATAGTTAAAATCAACTTTGCAAAAGACGCTTAAGGTAGAGCTACAGTAAATTCTATCCAAAGTAAAGCTCCCATTTTCAATATAGTTTAATAAATTACAGTATCACGGAAATAAATCAAAGTCACGGTGGACTAGTGCACCGGTAGTCAACCATTTTTCATTAACGAATTAAACGAATTAGATCGAACTTTTCCACAAAAAACAGAAATATAATAAGCGCCTTGTGGAACTATAAAATAGTGCTTATCACTAACACTAAGATCGTATCGAAAGAATACACAAATTATTACCTCATCCAAATTCGAAACCACGCCTCGAATTGTAAACGTATAAATCTAATCCGCTACGTCCACCAATCAATTCAGGATCCCACATAACTTGGGGCCACTTCCAAAAATGGATTTAACGGATTAAATTAAGATTTGGTTGCTTAATAACTCAGCTTCAGATGTTGAGACAATTTTACAAAATTTTGAGCACTTGCGGAAGATGTTAAAACTACTTCATACAACAAAATATACTTATGATTTGATTAATGCACAATGTTTTAAGTTATTGGCAAAACCAAAATTCAGCCTAATTCGTTTAATCCACTGTAGAAATTATTAATGGCCCCAAAGTCACAGTCGGTTATTATTAATTATTCCTGCGTAGTAACGGGCACTTTCCTAGGCGGTCGCTCGTAGCCCAGGATCCATCGGAAGAAGGCGGCCAGGGGCGGGTCCTGTGTGTTCAGAGGCGTGGTCTGTGAGCTGTGCTCTGGCCACTGAGTGGGTCGGCCAATGCGATCTCGCCCGGTGGTCGAGGGCACGGCCTCCCTTTCTTCCCACCACTGCCCTGTTTTCCAGAACTGCACATTGAAATGGCCCTCGGCCATCTGTTGTTTGTGCAGCTCCTCTTGCCGGCGTCGTTCGGCCATGATCTCTGGATGGCGGCGTTCCCAGATCAGTCGATGCTTCTGCTTCATATAAACATCGAGCACGTCCGCTGTCAGGGACATTTCGCCGTCTGCAAACCAAGTCTGAGTATTAATAGAAGGGTTCAACTCAGGGGGGGGGGGGCAAACTTCGGCCAAATTTGCCATAAAATGCCATTTTACACACTTTTGCCTAAATTTTCGGAACACCTTTTCTGATTTTCGAGTTGAGGGTGTTGTTGTTGTTGTTGTTACTACATCTGGGCGGGGTTCGGGTTGGGTAACTGAAGGAAACGTTCTCTGGCTTCCGCCACCGCTCGGTCATAGCTATTTGAGGGTGTCCCCCCTCCCCCTTCTTGCATGTTTACTGATAATTGTATCATAGTGGCAAAGTTAGTCAAGTTGTATTTTGTTAAAATCCTGGACGAATGTGAGCAAAATGGCACTTTTACAAAAATATTACAAGATTCAGCAAAAGGATATTTTAGTTTCGAGTTCCCAAAAATTTTACCCTTTTAGACGTAACCTTGTGACCGGTTACACTTACACGAATACTAAGCGTGGCCTATAGACAGTTACGCAGATACTGAGCGTGTATATACACGCGGATAACAGCAGTAATTCAGTAACCGTTAGTTAACGTAAACACGCAGACAGCTGCACTCAAATAACCGTAATAGTGTGACACAGATAGTGATTTTGTAACCATGCCCATTCCGCAATCCTATTTGCGGAAAAACAAACACTGGTACGAATAAGTCCATAATATAACACCGGGACTAGACAGCAATACCGTACAATACTGTGTAAATGTTCAGAGTATCGCAGAAAAAAATATGATGAAACGAACATTTGATGAAAAAGTTGAGGTCGCTCTGTTCATAGTCTTCGACTGCTTTGGCACACTTGTGCAGGGCGTGCGATCCGTTGAGCTGGAAACAGTTCTCCATCCGGTGGCGCAGGATGTTCAGAATTTCCGAATCCACTTGTCTGAAACAGTCGGAAACATTTCACCGTATATAATATTAAGGTACCAGGTATTATATATATTATATTAGAGGTATTGGGGGCGAATCTAGGGGGGGGGGGCGGTGCGGCCGCTCTTCCTGAAGTTTCCCATAAGTAAAACTGGACACAACGGTTTCCGCTTTGTTTTTATGGGCCGACAGGAAAAAGTTTCCGATACGTCTCCGACTGACGAAATTCAGCCTCAAAAGCAAGATTTTATCGAAAATTATTAATAAAAAAGTAAGTTTTTTGCCCACAAATATTGTCTCCCACTCAATTCATCCTGGATCCGCCATTAGTAAATTACATATCAAATGAATGAATAAATACAAAATATATATCAAAACAAATCAAAAATTCGAGGAACCAGGTGGGAGGGTCCGTCCTGAAAATAAGAGCAATATATATTATATAATATTATGCACAATAGCAACACTAGTTTACACAGTCTGCCAACAACAAGTATAGCAGGCGGGGAAAAAACCCCGCACTTTCAAAATTCGTCATGCAGCTCATAGACTATACGTTTTCACGGGAAACCAAAAAATCCGTCGTAGGCCCAACCTTGCTCTAAATGCTGGCACCGGTTTCATTTCGCTATCTCTTACCGGTTTTTTGGCGGGAAGCCAAAAACTTGCCGGGGAAAAAACCCATTTGGGGGAAAAAACCCGTGTGGGGGAAAAACCCACCCCATATATCACCCTAAAAGTATGTTAGCGGTAATTTTTCAACGCCATGGCACGTCTTCGGAGCAGTAGAGGCCCTGATGTCAAAACTATACGCAGATTTTCTATGGGGCCTCAGGTACACAAGTTAGATAACTGCCCTTCGCAGATCATTATAAATTTTTGAATTTTTTGATTTGAAAACAAAACACCTTAATTTCGCCAGAAAACGTTGAAAACAACTTTGAGTTTTTTTGCGCAAAAACGTTCGCAATTGCGAAAACAATTTGATGATTGAGAAAAAATTTCAAACCTTTTCGCAAAATTGCGAAAAAATTTTGACGCATTGGAGGTGAACTCGCAAGGTCTATGCGCTGATTTTCGTGGTTTAGTCGGAAAACATTTCCGATACGTCCCCAATTGACCAAATTGGAACTAAAAATTGAAAATTTCTACCAGTTTTTCTGATCCCCTAGGCTCGGACTCGTGCAAATTTGTGACTTGATGTTTCTAGTGACTGTAAGTGGGACACATTTTCTTCCATGTATCATCACACCGACTGCATGTAACACTAATAGACATTATGATAGGGGTCGGAGGTGACATAATTAAGAAAAGAAACATTTCAAAATGTTAGCATTTTCAGGCCTAACTTGGTCATTCGCCGGGTCTTCTGAAATTTCTTTACGCCTGAACATCGATTGTGAAAATTGTGAAAAATTACACAAAATTATCAGGACGGCTCCATAAATTTAAATAAAAATGTCAAAATCGTTGCTATTTGGCCAAAACGGGTAAAAATTGTGCCAGTGTTAATCCTGTATAGGCGTAATAATGTTTTATTATCATTTAAACGTAAAAGCTACTGCATACTGCATTATGTAACAAAAGTAGGTCTGCGAACAAAAAACTGATTTTGCGAAAAAAATTCAAGCCTTCCGCAAAATTGCGAGAATGTTCCAGCAAAAAACCCAGAAACAACAACAAAGTTGCGATTACGCTTCAAATGCATGCTAAATCTGCACTTCATGGCTACTTTTTACCCCATCGACCCTCCGTGGAGGGTATATACATATATATACCGTAAGTTGGTGTGACTGGTCGTGACTGGCAAATTTTTAGACCCGTACCACATACCCAAGTTCCGGAACCGGGGTGAGTTTTTCCCCCAAAAAATGGGGTGGGTTTTTTCCCCGCCTGCTATATTTATATATTTCGAATGGATGAAATCAAGTGATTAACGGCTGACTTTAAGCTCTGATAATATACTATAATCAAGCTCTATCTAGCAATCTGTGGTTTAAATCAGTTCGAAGGCTGATTGTTAATGAATAATTGATGATGCATGAATAATAATATATGAATGAATGAATGAATAATTGATGATGCATGAATAATAATATATGAATGAATGAATGAATAATAATAGTAAACCAACTTATCGAGTCGATGTCTGAAATTGGCCTCGTATCGACAGACGTCATCGTTCACCTCACACTCGTCGATGCTTCGTGGGCGCCCGAACTGCCAATGATAATAGGGCTTGCGGTTTTTCGCACGCAAAGGCTCCACGATCGACTCTAAAAAATATATTCTACATAAACTTTAGAAATGATAAAGTGTATGAAGGTATATACGCAGTTATTAGATATGAGCATGAATGACTTATATATACGTACATATATACATAATACTATATACCCTGTATATGGCATTATGTATATGTATATACGTATATGATGTATGTATGTAAGTATGTATGTAAACCTTATCTGTAGTGCTGAGATTTTTTTCGAGACGTACCCGAACCCAAACCCGAACCGGAACCATTCGTACCCGAACCACCCGAACCCGAACCCGAACTTTGGCCAAATGAAGTGCTTGATATTACACACTTACTATTTTTGCATACAGAATGTCAAAGTGTGGAGCAATAGAGTCAACATCCTTTAGTGCAAGGAATAAATCTTTTAATACTTAACGTTGAATAAAGTGATTTGTCAGCAAAAAACCGACTAAGTTTCACGCCGAATCAAGTCATATTCAACTTTCACCGTTTTGTTTCGATTTTTTGAAAAAAAGATGAAACATGTAGGTGCATTGCATTGGGTTGTCTATGTACTTGTCTTCAAAAAGCTGAAATTTGCGCAAAAAAAATTTCCCTCAATAGCTTCAATAAATAAGGTTCATGAAACATTGCGTTCAGAGATGCACGGGTGCAATCGGCGAGAGGGGTGCGCGTCGCGCGACGCTTGGCGGAGAGGGGGGTTGTCCTGCTTTTGTGTGAAGTTCGGCGACAGTCGAAAAAATTTTGCACTTTTTCGAATTTTAAATTCATTTTTCGGGCACTTTTTTGACTGCAGCGTGAAATTTTTTGCGAATTTTCAAATTTTTACTAATTTTTGGTACACTTTTTTGGCAATCAAAGGTGGGGGCGTTGAGGGGGGGGGGCGCCAGGTGTCTGAGGAGAGGGTGATCCCCATGAGGTAACGTAGGTAGCCCCCGGACTTGACGTCCGGTCCGGCTGAAGGGCTGATCCAGCCTTTGGGGTTCGGTGCTCATCTATAATTACTTATTTACTAAATTGGCGAATAACACAAAATATACCAAAACGGCGAAGTTTTCAGCCTATGCCATGCCAGGTGCCGGTGCCAGATGACCGTTTTGAATTGGAACAATTTGACCAATGGATAAATGGTTAGTATATATATATCGTATCAATCCAGCTTGGGTTGATATGATCAAACTACACGCGAATTATACTAGCTGTCACGATACGCGATTAAGCCGAAAGACTAAAAAAGTTTATAAACAAATTATTATAATGTCATTTTGGCATTTTCGAAAGCTGCCGCTTATGAATTGATCGCGCGAATAGAGTTGAATAGAGTTCAGGCCTAACACGTGTGCAGTCTTGCTGTGAGGAAAGCAAGGAACAATGTAGGGATTGTTTGAAAAATGTGATGTTTGTTCTAGTATTTATTATAATATATAAAAAACATGTTTATAATTTTTCGAATTTCTAAAAAATCGGTATAAAAATTTTAGAATTTGGTCAGAAAATTTAGGTACCCGAACCACTTTTTGCGTCCCCGAACTGACTTGTACCCGAACCCGAACCCGAACTTTCGTCCCAACACTACTTATATATCTGTATTGTCAGATGTCATAGCTGACAGTTTGAGGAACATAAACTAGATAACGCGTATATATAATGGCTTACACGACCCTGTTACCTTCCCACGTATACACACATTTACCGACCCGATGAGGATGGACTCCTGGGTTGGCAGGAGCAACGTGTCCATAATCTCTTACAGATTACATGTAATCGAGTCCATCGTCAAACATTCAGATTAGAAACCGAGGCCAAAACCACTCGGCCACACACACACTAGTCACGACTCAGGACATACCTAATACTGTACGTTTGTGGCTGTTGTATATAGTCAATAAAATAATCTGGCCTTCGTCTTGTAATTCAAATTATTCAGAATGCCTCTGAACTGAATTAAGTGAACCATACCTCTGAACCATGTGACAGGATAGTCGAGAGCCTTGTGACAATTGAGTCGGAGCACAGCAAAGGGGTTACCTTCGGCCTCCGCTTCCCGAACCTTCCAGTAGGCCGCCCAGGCGTCCTTGTCCCACGAGGAAGGACTGCTCTGTGACGGCATTGTGCACCGAAACTAAGCACAGACAGTCAATTGGTAAAACAGATGCACCTTAAGCGAATTTTTATATTCACTGAAACATCCGTAAATTCTAAGTGTGCGTCGTTAGATTATTTCCGTTAAATTTTCTTTATGGACTATTCTCACTTACAGAACCATTCCTGAAACAACTTTTCTTTATTATTTTTGCAACATTTCCTTGATTTTTAATTTGTCTTGAATCTTAATTTTTTTGCCAACGGTAAGTATATATTTATCAGGTTCAGCTACATTTATTTGCCTCACTTTTCCGTTATATTTCCTCATACTTTCGTATGCGTTTCTGCTAACTTTCGCTCATTTTTCCAGATATTTTTTAGCAAGTTTTAGTGGCTAAACCAGCCTTTTTTGCTCATTTTTTGCTATATTCGCACCATTACAAATGCATTTAAAATCAGAAAATTTTAAGTATAGTCAGGGGGGGTAAAAAAAACACGGAGTAAAAGAGGGGTAAAAAAACACGGCTCATTACTCAGCGAACACAAGGGTTACAGAGCTGTAACATATTGCAATAGAAATAGTACGTCATATGCTGTAATTCTATTGCATTAGTCATTACTGAAGTTCAGAATGTATGGCAGACCCACAAGCTCAAAGTTGACACCCAAAAAATGGTCAAAAACGTAAGGGTTTTAATAAGTTGCTAAAATTGTAGCATGAAGCCCTTTTGAAACTGACGCTTCATGTTGTGCATAGTAGCATTATTTTATGTGGTCTTTCTTTTGGCATACCTTGCTTTCCGCTACCTTTCTAATAATAATGTATTTTGGGTGTGTTTTTTTACCCCCATAATTTCAACCCAAAACGGGTAAAAAAAACACACTTCAAATTGGTTTTATTTATCACAAGCAGGTACTGAGAAGATGGGTAGCAGGCCCAAAGTTGCTGTATTAAGTACTTCTGTGACCTCATAATTCCACATAAAAAATTGGCCCTTGGACTGATTGTATTGTGTTGATATGGCCCCTGATGACGGGTCCCTATGTTTGACACGTATTTTAGGTCAATTTTTTAAGACGCATAAATCACACTTATTTTGTGTCAGAAATGTTTTTTAGTGATGTAGAATGATTTTTCTGCGCCATATTTTTTATCAGGCCCATTGACAGTGCTAAAATATGGAGTTACACCGTGCAGGTGCAGTAGAATCAGGTCGGATATAACTTGATGCCCGTTGTGATTTTGAAAGTTTAGAGCAGTTTAAAAAGCTTAAAAGTTATAAAAAACAAGATTTAAACTAGAAAAACATTAGAAAAGCGAATTGCTCGCAAAAAATGACCCGTGTTTTTTTCCGCCGCAGCCGTGTTTTTTTTGCCCACATGCGGGGTAAAAAAAACACGGTTGGAAACCGGTTTGGCACAATATGCGCATGAGGTATATATATTCGGTTTTACTACACCAATCGATAGCTCTTGCCACAAGCTACATGCTGATGTAGGCACCATTGCTCAATATCAAACCTATCTGATGTTATGAGCTTAGTTCCCTATGCGTGTTTTTATTCCCCCCCCTGACTATATTTCACTTTTATCATGTTTTGTCTAGGGATGGGACCGTAAAAAATTGCACCGAATACCGAATATTCAGTTTTTCTTTTTCGGCCGAAAACCGAATACCGAATATATAGTTGTCAAGCATAAGTTAGCGAATGTTTTCACAAGTTTTGAAGATGCAGAATGTTAAAATACTACGCGTACATAAAAATATGCTATATGAACATTTTGCAAACGTTTGATTTTGATTATTCATGCAAAATGTACTAAAGAATAAGTCGATACTATAGAATCGAAGAATACTACAGAAAAAGGCAGAATAAGCACCAGCAAAAAACTACACAACTTTCAGCGACCTCTGACCGCCGCTGGATGAGGTATGTACATAGGCATACATGTACACAGGTCTCTGTCTGGGGGCTTGTCCCGACGTTTTGGGGGGCTTGACCTGACGAAAATGCAAAACATTATCAACTTTTGCTTTAAAAAGAGAATTTTTTGCAAAAGTTGGATATTTTCAGCTATTTTTTCACTTTTTTCTGAAACATTTTACAGCGACTGGGGCAATTTTAGAGCTTTCGGACACTCTTTTTTCAGCACCAAGGAGGGAGGGGGGGCTGTCCCGATGGGTCAAATGTGAGGGGGGCTTGTATATATATATATACCGGGTGCAACTGAAGGATAGGGGGGAAAAATCCAGCTGGACTTTTCGTTGCCGAAAAACATCATTTTACACGTTTTTTGGTGCGCTGAGTTCATTTTTAGCACTTTTGAAGCGAAAAACGTCCATTTTTAGCATTTCCATAAAATTCAAAATTTGTCGAAAATTATCATTTTTTGTTATATATAGGCTAATTGTCAAAAATTATCACCAATACAGTCGTAATATCAGTCTTAAATTTGATCATCGTAAAGTAACATATAATAATATATTTAATTTAGCTTTGTTTGCAACATATTCTGCTCATTAATACCAAAAAATCGTCATTTTTCCAGCTATAAAATAGACTAAGCCTAAGCACTGACACTAAGCCTGAGGCCTAATTTTATGGGAAAACCTGCTAATAAGCATCAAAAATAAATTTGCTGCACTAAAATACCCCAACCAGCTCCATATTTAAAAAAATTCCCAGCTATACCCCAAAATTTGCACTGAACCTTAATTGTGCTGTAACGCTTTAATCAGCCTGGCCCGGGTAGCTTTAGAAAATATTTTGTAACTTTTCACAGCCTGAACCGATTTTCAAAAGTTTTTCAGCAATCAGTAGGTTAGAAGTTACTCTTTCAATGGTAGCAACAAGTTTTTATTTGATGAAGCATTTTTGCCTAAATCCAATTTTGCGCCAAAAAATTCATGTAAAGTTTAATTTTTGGACAAAGTTTGATTTCCAGCTAAAGCTTACATCCTACCAACTTCTAACCTAGCCTATTCGAAAAGGCGTTCAATTTTGACCCCCCCTAGATTTGGGGGATATAGGGGGACTCCGGATCATTAGTCGAAAAAATGCCGTTTTTCCGACTTATTCCACCCCTAAGGGTTTTAACGCCAATAATTTCACTCTAGATTTTAATTAAAAGCACAGTTTAACACGTGGGGGGTCTGGGGGGGGGGGGGTCCGGGACCCCCCCAGATTTTTGATTTTGGTACAAGGGTAAGCAAAATTAGAGCCACGGTACAAGGGCAAGCAAATTTTTTATAAAATTTGTTTTTAAATATGGGAATTTTTAACAAATTTATGCAATTTTAACTAAATTTTGGTCAAAATTTTCAAAAGTTGTCAAATTTTACGCCAAAAATAGGTATTTTGGCCACATTTTCAAAAAAAATTGGTAATGTTTCGCTGAAACACGGTCACTTTTTGTCTGACTTGGTACAAGGGTAGTCAAAATGTCGGTACAGGACCCCCCCACATTGGACCCCCGTGTTAATGTATGATTAAAAGGGGCGACAGCTATTTTGTGGGCTAGAGATCAGATTGGGGGCTTGGCTGACGATGGGGGTTCTATATTTTTATTAAAAGATGGGGTGGGATTGGGAAGCACGTAGCAGCCAAAAATAATTTTTCCCCCTATTCTTCAGTTTGACCCCTGTACCGGACTCAGTAGCGTAGCCAGGATCAAGTTGAGGGAGGGGCCAAAGTGCCTTTTTGTCCGAAAAATTTTCGAAGTTTGTACACGACCCAAATTTTTTATCCGAGGGGGGTGGCCCAAATCGCTAAGAGGGGGCCAAAACCGCTGGGGGGGGGCTCGGGCCCCCCGCCCCCCCCCCCCTGGCTACGCCACTGCCCGGACTCTCAAATCTGGGGAGAGCTGAGCTACCCCCCCAGACCCCCATGGACATCTGTGTACAGAGGGTTCGTCCCCTTTCACCCTGGCAGTCCCAGGGTCTTGGGTTGTTTTAGGGGCGAAGTGGGACAGTTTTTGAACTGCTTGTAAACTTTCAGCAGAGTTCATGAAAAACGTTTAAAAAAAGAAGGCTCAAGGTGCGATAAGACCCCGCACAGTATATACAGCGTGTCAGAATCAAGACAAGACAAGAATTTGTTAATTCAGACTGCATTACAAAACACAAGCAAAAAACAAACAAACAAACAAACAAATGTCAACAGACACAAAAATAGGGTCCGTGAAGCAGGCGAAGAAAGTAAATAGTGGCACAAACTCAGGGGCCGTATTCTCAAAATTACCTGCAGGTAAAGTTAGGCTAACTTTACCCACAGGTAAAGTTAACTCTGTGGGTAAAGGTAAAGTTAAAATTGAAAACACGGTTAACGTTGACGGTTTAGGTTAAAAATTTACACAATACATTAACTTTTGCTGCGAAACAAGATAAAGCACTTTTCCGAACCGAATATTAAAGATAACCTTAGCTATCACATTGGCTTGTCATTGTTTGAGAATACGACTTTACCTTCACCTCACCTGTGGGTAAAGTTAGCCTTACTGTACTTGCATGCATACATGTAACAGCACCAAAATTTTGGGTACCCCTCCCTCCAACTTGCTGGGACCCCCCCTCCCCTGCGTCAACTCATTTTTGACCCCCCTTCCCAGTAGTGTAGCCAGGATTTTCAAAAGGGGGGGTTCAACCGAAACAATTTTTAAAGCGTATTTATATTAGTATATATATTATATATACTCTGGCGTACCCGAAACAAATTTCGGTGGGGACTGACTTTTTAATTGTTGTATTGGGCAGTGGCATACACAGAAAAAAATTTGGGGGGAATGACTTTTCGATTTTTTTGTACAGAGTGAAAAGGCACATTTTAGTAATTTCAAATTTTCAAGACTGAGGTTTGCAGAGGTTTAGCTACAGTCTGCAGAAGGTTTAGCTTTTTAGAATTTTGACGTTGAATTTGCAAAGAAAAAGTTGTTAGAAACACGGTCTAAAATCATAGAGGTTGCAGGTGTCTGGGGGCGGCAGCCCCAAGAAGCTGGAGCTTTTTAGGAATTATGAAATAAAGTTTGCATTTGTTGTTTGTTTGTTTGTTGCAGCTTGTTGAAAATTTCTTCAGGTTCCACCAAAAGGGGGGGGTTCAGTGTTCAGACCCCTGAACCCCCCCCCCCTGGCTACGCCCATGCCCTTTCCCAAAAATGACGCAATTTTTACCTTTTTTGACCAAAAAACACATATTTTGACTATTTTTGGCGAAAATTTTGGTAAAAATTGCTTAAATGTCACAAAAAACCGTCGATTTTTTCAAATTTTGGCATAAATTTGACTCCTGCCGGGACCCTCCCCTCTCTTTTTTCCCTGGCGGAACCCCCCCCCTTCCCTCCCCCGGGACCGAATTTTGGGGGGGGGGGGGGGGGGGGGGTCCCCCCCAACTACATGTATGTCTGCAGGTAATTTTGAGAATACGGCCCCTGATTTTTATGGCACAAATTTACTCACATTTGTCCTAAATTTGTTCCGCAAAAATTGGAATTTGGGCTTAAGGGGGTAATTGCGTTTTTAGGTGTTTTTTTCAATCTGCCATAACTGCACTTAACCTCAACAAAAACTAGAGCGGTCTGTTTTACATTTTATCACCTTCCATCTTGAAAAAACTAGATTTAAATTGTGATTATCTTTTTCATTTTTTCTGCTGCTATCATTTGAATACAGCCCATAAGAGGTTTTTTTGAATAATTTTTGCTATACAGTTATATGAATCTATACCTGATATTAACAGATGTGAAAAACATGTGAATTTTCTCTGAAACGCGTGTAAAAAGTATCTGAAATTTATCTGAAAAGCCAGTAACATTTTTCAGATAAAATTCAGAGTCTATAGAAATCTGGGTGAAATTCTCTGAAATTTCCCCTGAACTTCTCTGAAATTTATCTGAATTTCCTTTGAAAGTCTGTAAAATGTCTCTGAATGGAAAGGGTAAAAAACATCTGAAAAATCCGTAACCGAAAAAATTTTACAGAAAATTCAGATTGCCTCGATTTCCTGTGTACAAACTATTTTTTGGAAAAGGAAAAAAACGGGTGGGGATATTTTCTTAAAGATAATGTGGTTAAAGTTTCGAAGCCGAAGTCCGTTTTTAGCTTGAGTTCTGTGGGCGCAAAAATTACACTGAAATGTCAAAAACCACGAAAACGACATTACAACCTTAAGTGCAGTTGGGGGGGGGGGGGAATAGTGGACCTATTTTTTGGAGTAGAGCACCTTGAGGGAAGCATTTTTTGTAATAGAACCCCTATCCACAAATTTGGATTTACAGCTATGACCCCTTGAAAATTGCATTTTCAGTGTTTTGGGAAGTGAACGTAGGCCAAAGTTCGAAGCCAAAAACGGCTATAATCTTTGTTTTTGGATAGTTTTGAGTGCGTAATGATGTTTTAAGGCATCGTCTAGGCTTAGTTGGCAGGATTCTCTAGGCTTAGCTGGCAGGATTTTTTCTGAAAATTTCGATTTTTTATTGCCTAAGCCTGAGCCTAAGCCTAAGCCTGATACTAAGCCTAAGCCTACACCCAAGCCGAAATTAAGGCCAAGTTTGAATTTGATGAAAAATTGGACGTTTCTGGCGAATTTGGCCAATTTTTCGGCAGAAACTCGGTCAAAAAGCCTTTGTTTTGATTTTAAAAATTGTAAACAATAAACTGACATTATTTAGAACACGATTAGAACGGAAAAAACAAGAGTTCGGGAAAAAAATTGCGTAGGTTCACGGTTGTTTCGGGCTCAGAAAATCAAAAATAATAGGGCTGAAGCAAAACTCCCCAAGGCGCTTTATCTTCAAAAAAAACATGTAGGCCACCATTTCCCCCCCCCCCCCCCCACTGCATTTAGCCTATTTGTGCCTTTATTAGGCCGCGTTTACATTGAGCTTTTTTTCAGCTGCTAGCAGCTGCAAAAAAGCCGAAAAACTGCGAAAAAAAGCTAGCAGCTGAAAAAAACTCGCAGCGTTGTCATCACACGGAGCAGCTAGTCTATAGTGCCGCCATACTTTGTATCCGCATTTTTTTCAGTCCTCGAGCTTTTTTCCAGCTGCTCCAGCTTTTTTCCAGCTGCTCCAGCTTTTTTCCAGTTGCTCGAGCAGCTGAAAAGCTGCAGCTTTTCAGCTCTCGAGCAGCTGAAAAGTCAGTAAACACCCTCACTGCCATTCACGGCGTTGACTTCACAAGCGAGGTCCAATTGAATTTTTCTCGTTTTTGAGTTCTTTCGTTTTATGCATATGCAAATTCAGTGTAATTGTCCACAGTTTTAAAGAAAGAAACAAAATCTAACGAAAATTTTTGTTTTGAATTTGTTGTTGTGTTTTGCCTCGGCGCCTCCATTCCGTAAAAAAGCGCAATTTATAAATAATTTTAGGTGAAATTAGCAAACTAGGGGGGACCGTGTTTTTTGGCCAAACCTATTCGTTTTTAGACGAATTTTACGCTTTCAAGAAGTAGTTTATGAGCATTTTTTGAATCTGTTTTTTTTTGAAAATACGTAGCTTTACTGACCTAAACAACCTTAAATTAAGCCAAACAATAGTAAAAAATTTGCATAAGTCTCAAGAAATACATAAAAACAAAAAAGAATAAGTGCAGTTGGGCACAGGAAAATTAGGAAAAAATGCAGAAAAAATGGAAAATTATGCAGAAAAAAACTAGATCGTAAAAAATTATCTGGTTTTTTTCTGGTTTTTTCTAACTTTTTTCTAGTTAGAAAAAAACCAGAAAAAACATCAGTTTTTTTCTAACTTTTTTCTAACTTTTTTCTGGTTTTTTCTAGTTTTTCTAACTTACGATCTAGTTTTTTTCCTTTTTTTTCTGACTTTGTCAAAATAGATTAGTTTTTTTTTTTTTTTTTCTGGTTTTTTCTAACTTTTAGATTTGCCCAAATCGGTTTTATGTTTTTCGGAGTCCTTTTACGCCCTTTTTGCCCATTTGTTTTAGTCTTTTGTGTTTGTAATTCCCTTTATAATGCATTATTTTAGCTTATTTTTCTGTATTTTCCGGTTTTTGGTGGGTTTAAATTGGTTTTTCCACATTTTTTTGAGTTTTTCACTATGCTTTTCTGATTTTTGCTGATGCGATGTGAGTATTTTTAGATTTTTCAAACTTTCTCAAAATACATCTAGTTTTTTTAGCTTTTTTCTGCTTTTTTCTGATTTTTTACTAACTGTTTTCTAACTTATTTCTGCTTTTACTAATTGTTTTGTAACGTTCTTAAAGTACGTCAATACCTTTTATGTCATATACCTTCTCAAAATACATCTAGTTTTTTCTAGCTTTTGTCTGGTTTTTTTCTGATTTTTTTCCTTTTTTCTGCTTTTACAAATCGTTTTTGTAAATGTTCATTAAACTCGTTATACACGTCATGTTATATCATTATATTCGTTATTGTACATTAATTTATTGTATTTTTGTGTTTCTCCTTCTCCCGGTTTTTATCTTGGTTGAAAATGTTAATTGTAGAAAAACAAGGCCATGGGGTTTTTTACTTTTATTAAGATGAGGTGCGTACCGTTTTACGGGTGAAAACATTTTCCAAATAAATGAAACCGGGTAGAAGAGTAGACCTCCGATCGAAAAAATTTTCATGTTTTCAGGTCTTCCTGCCCACATTCCTCGATCAGCACGGCCATCTTGCTGCTATTATTCCTCCGTAATTTTATCATAGTATAAAACCCCCCCCCCCCCCCTAATTTATTGACCGATCCGGACCGGAGATCCACTGATCCGGCCCGGATCCGGATCCGGATCCAGCCTGAGACACACAGACATTTTTCCAAAAATGAAAAAATTTTCAAAAATTTTTTGTCTAAATTGACCACTGCTGTCCCAGACTTCGATTTCGGGGTGGCGGGGGTCGAAGAAATTTTTTTATAATAGCGTTTTTCAGCTTTACGCTAAAGTTGTTATAGCCGCAGCCATATTGAGGGCTATGGAATTGAGTCTGTTTTGTAGTAAAAACCAGCTGGTGCACCCAGGAAAAATGGAGAATTTTATCAATATTTTAGGTAATGTCAACTGGAGAGCGTATCAGAAATTTTTTTCCCGACAGGAACGTCACATTATACAGAAGACAGTGTATTACACAACTAAAATGCAGCATACTATACTCGTGTAGACATGCAAATGCAGCATAATGTACTCATGTATAGGCTTTGCTGAAAGATAATGACAAGGAATAGTAAGCCAAAGAGTTGGGGCAGGAGGCCCCAGGAAAAATGTGGGAAATTTTCGATTTTTAGGCCGAATTTGGTCAATTGGGGGACGCATCAGAAAATTTTCCGGCCGGATAATAAAAACCAAAGGGGGGGACCCTTGGAACAAATAGTTGTCGTCAAGAAGTGCCAATTTGATACTGGATCCGGATCCGGCAGTTTGGATCCATGTTTCCGGCGCCGGATCCGGATCCACTGGATCCGGCCGGATCCGGATCCGGATTCCCGATATCCGGATCCATATATATATATATATATATATATATATATATATATATATATATATATATATATATATTAGGGATCGACCGGATATCCGGATCCGGATCCGGCCGGATCCAGTGGATCCGGATCCGGCGCCGGATCCGGATCCGGATCCAAACCTGCCGGATCCGGATCCAGCCAGTATCAAATTGGCACTTCTTGACGACAACTATTTGTTCCAAGGGTCCCCCCTTTGGTTTTTATTATCCGGCCGGAAAATTTTTCTGATGCGTTCCCCCCAATTGACCAAATTCGGCCTAAAAATCAAAAATTTCCCACATTTTTTCCTGGTGGCTGCCGCCCCCAGACTCCTGCAACTCTTTGGCTTACTATTCCTTGTCATTATCTTTCAGCAAAGCCTATACATGAGTACATTATGCTGCATTTGCATGTCTACACGAGTATAGTATGCTGCATTTAGTTGTGTAATACACTGTCTTCTGTCTGATGTGACATTCCTTGTCGGAAAAAAATTTCTGATACGTCTCCAGTTGACCAAATTCAACCTAAAAATCGAAAAATTCTCCATTTTTTCCTGGGTGCACCACTGGTTTTTACTACAAACAGACTCAATTCATTGCCCTCGATATGGCTGCGGCTATAACAACTTAGCGTAAAGCTGAAAAACGCTATTATAAAAAGTCAAAACATTTCTTCAGACCCCCGCCCACCCCCCGAAATCAAAGTCTGGGACAGTCAGTTGTCAATTTAGACAAAAAATTTTTGAAAATTTTTTCATTTTTGGAAAAATGTCTGTGTGTCTCAGGCTGGATCCGGATCCGGATCCGGATCCGGCCGGATCCAGTGGATCCGGATCCGGATGCGGTTCCGGCAGAAATTTTGGATCCGGTCGATCCTAATATATATATATATATATATATATATATATATATATATATATATATATATATATATATATACATACATATATATATATATATAATACTATGATAAAATTATGTGACGTTTGGAGGGCGATAATTAGCAGCAAGATGGCCGTTGACTGATCCGATGGACGTAGGTGGGCCACAGGAAGACCTGAAAACATGAAAATTTTTTTTGCACGATCCGGAGGTTCGTTTTGAAACACTCATCTACCCGGTTTACATTTGATTTGGGAAAAATGTTTTCACCCGTAAAACGGTACGCACCTCATCTTAATAAAAGTAAAAAACCCCATGGCCTTGATCTGATCTCTAGCCCCCAAAATAACTGTTGCCGCTTCTAATGAACATATAAAAAAACCAAGATTTAAACTCAGCAGAAAAAAAGGAAGAAACACAAAAATACAATAAATTAATGTACAATAACGATATAATGATATATAACATGACATAAAAAGTATATAACGGAGTTTAAGAACGTTACAAAACGATTTAGTAAAAGCAGAAAAAAGTTAGAAAAAAATCAGAAAAAAAACCAGACAAAAGCTAGAAAAAACTAGATCGTATTTTGAGAAGGTATATGACATAAAAGGTATATGACGTACTTTAAGAACGTTACAAAACAATTTAGTAAAAGCAGAAATAAGTTAGAAAACAGTTAGTAAAAAATCAGAAAAAAGCAGAAAAAAGCTAAAAAAACTAGATCGTATTTTGAGAAAGTTTGAAAAATCTAAAAATACTCACATCGCATCAGCAAACAATCAGAAAAGCATAGTGAAAAACTCAAAAAAATGTGGAAAAACCAATTTAAACCCACCAAAAACACCGGAAAATACAGAAAAAATAAGCTAAAATAATGCATTATAAAGGGAATTACAAACACAAAAGACTAAAACAAATGACAAAAAGGGCGTAAAAGGACTCCAAAAACATAAAAAACCGATTTGGGGCAAATCTGAAAAGTTAGAAAAAACCAGAAAAAAACAGAAAAAACTAATCGTATTTTGACAAAGTCAGAAAAAAAACAGAAAAAAACTAGATCGTAAGTTAGAAAAAAACTAGAAAAAACCAGAAAAAAGTTAGAAAAAAGTTAGAAAAAAACTAGATAATTTTTTCTGGTTTTTTCTAACTAGAAAAAAGTTAGAAAAAAACCAGAAAAAAACCAGATAATTTTTTACGATCTAGTTTTTTTCTGCATAATTTTCCATTTTTTTTCTGCATTTTTTCCTAATTTTCCTGTGCCCCCCCCCCAACTGCACTTGATCCCTTTTTTGTTTTTATGTATTTCTTGAGACTTATGCAGAATTTTTTACTATTGTTTGGCTTAATTTAAGGTTGTTTAGGTCAGTAAAGCTACGTATTTTAGAAAAAATACAGAATTCAAAAAATGCTTCATAAAACTTTACTTCTTGGAAAGCGTAAAAAATTCTGAAATTCTAAGAAATCGAATAGATTCTTTTGGACCAAAAAGTAAACGGTCCAGTAGACTCCCCTGAGTTATATTTAGCCTAATTTCACCAGTAGAAAGTGTATATTATGAAAAGATTTGGCGGATTTTTCTTTTTATAATTCCGTTTAGCGGATGGAAGCCAGGCACCAAGGCAAAACTTCAACAACAACAAATTCAAAACAACAAATTTTCGCTTCAAGATTTTGTGTTTCTTCTTTAAAACTGTGGCACAAATTACACTGATAAATTTTGGTCATATACATAAAACGAAAGAACTCCAAGTTTAATTGACGTTTCAGAGATGACAAAAAAAGTTGTGAAGTTGGCACCTCGTCTTGTGAAGTCAACACCACTAAAATGGCCAGTGAGGCCGTGTTTACATTGAGCTTTTTTCAGCTGCTCGAGCAGCTGAAAAAAGCTGCAGCTTTTTTTCAGCTGCTCGAGCAACTGGAAAAAAGCTGGAGCAGCTGGAAAAAAGCTGGAGCAGCTGGAAAAAAGCTGGAGCAGCTGAAAAAATGCGGATACAAAGTATGGCGGTCACTATAGACTAGCTGCTCCGTTGTGATGACAACGCTGCAGTTCCAGCTTTTTTTCAGCTGCTCCAGCTTTTTTTCGCGGTTTCCGGCTTTTTTGCAGCTGCTCGAGCAGCTGAAAAAAAGCTCAATGTAAACACGGCCTAATAAAGGCACAAATTCCGGGCTAAATGCAGTCGGCGGGGGGGGGGGGGGCAATAGTGGACCTACATTGTATTTTTTTGAGTAGAGCGCCTTGGGGGAAGCATTTTTGCTTCAAGAACCCCTATTTCATTTTTTGGATTTTCTGAGATACGAGCCCCCGAAATCCGAACCCTCAGTAAGGGACGTTTACGCAATTTTTTTCCGAAGCTCTTGTTTTTTCCGTTCTAATCGTGTCTAAATAATGTCAGTTTATTGTTTACAATTTTTTAAAATCAAAACAAAGGCTTTTTGACCGAGTTTCTGCCGAAAAATTGGCCAAATTCGCCAGAAACGTCCAATTTTTCATCAAATTCAAACTTGGCCTTAATTTCGGCTTGGGTGTAGGCTTAGGCTTAGTATCAGGCTTAGGCTTAGGCTCAGGCTTAGGCAATAAAAAATCGAAATTTTCAGAAAAAATCCTGCCAGCTAAGCCTAGAGAATCCTGCCAACTAAGCCTAGACGATGCCTTAAAACATCATTACGCACTCAAAACTATCCAAAAACAAAGATTATAGCCGTTTTTGGCTTCGAACTTTGGCCTACGTTCACTTCCCAAAACACTGAAAATGCAATTTTCAAGGGGTCATAGCTGTAAATCCAAATTTGTGGATAGGGGTTCTATTACAAAAAATGCTTCCCTCAAGGTGCTCTACTCCAAAAAATAGGTCCACTATTCCCCCCCCCCCCAACTGCACTTAAGGTTGTAATGTCGTTTTCGTGGTTTTTGACATTTCAGTGTAATTTTTGCGCCCACAGAACTCAAGCTAAAAACGGACTTCGGCTTCGAAACTTTAACCACATTATCTTTAAGAAAATATCCCCACCCGTTTTTTTCCTTTTCCAAAAATAGTTTGTACACAGGAAAACCAGGCAATCTGAATTTTCTGTAAAATTTTTTCGGTTACGGATTTTTCAGATGTTTTTTACCCTTTCCATTCAGAGACATTTTACAGACTTTCAAAGGAAATTCAGATAAATTTCAGAGAAGTTCAGGGGAAATTCAGAGAATTTCACCCAGAATTCAGAGACTCTGAATTTTATCTGAAAAAAATGTTACTGGCTTTTCAGATAAATTTCAGATACTTTTTACACGCGTTTCAGAGAAAATTCACATGTTTTTCACATCTGTTAATATCAGGTAGAGCTTCATATAACTGTGGCGCAAAAATTAGTCAAAAAAACCGCTGATGGGGTGTATTCAAATGATAGCAGCAGTAAAAATGCAAAAGATAATCTGCTTTTAAATATAGTTTTTTAAAGCTGGAAGGTGTAAAAAAATGTAAAACAGACCGCTCTAGTTTTTGTTGAGGTTAAGTGCAGTTATGGCAGTTTAAAAAAACACCTAAAAACGCAATTACCCCCTTAAGCCCAAATTCCAATTTTTGCGGAACAAATTTAGGACAAATGTGAGTAAATTTGTGCCATAAAAATCAGGGGCCGTATTCTCAAAATTACCTGCAGACATACATGTAGTTGGGGGGGGGGAAGACCCCCCCCCCCCCCCAAAATTCGGTCCCGGGGGGGGGAGGGGGGGGTTCCGCCTGGTAAAAAAGAGAGGGGAGGGTCCCGGCAGGAGTCAAATTTATGCCAAAATTTGAAAAAATCGACGGTTTTTTGTGACATTTAAGCAATTTTTACCAAAATTTTCGCCAAAAATAGTCAAAATATGTGTTTTTTGGTCAAAAAAGGTAAAAATTGCGTCATTTTTGGGAAAGGGCATGGGCGTAGCCAGGGGGGGGGGGTTCAGGGGTCTGAACACTGAACCCCCCCTTTTGGTGGAACCTGAAGAAATTTTCAACAAGCTGCAACAAACAAACAAACAACAAATGCAAACTTTATTTCATAATTCCTAAAAAGCTCCAGCTTCTTGGGGCTGCCGCCCCCAGACACCTGCAACCTCTATGATTTTAGACCGTGTTTCTAACAACTTTTTCTTTGCAAATTCAACGTCAAAATTCTAAAAAGCTAAACCTTCTGCAGACTGTAGCTAAACCTCTGCAAACCTCAGTCTTGAAAATTTGAAATTACTAAAATGTGCCTTTTCACTCTGTACAAAAAAATCGAAAAGTCATTCCCCCCGAAATTTTTTTCTGTGTATGCCACTGCCCAATACAACAATTAAAAAGTCATTCCCCACCGAAATTTGTTTCGGGTACGCCAGAGTATATATAATATATATACTAATATAAATACGCTTTAAAAAATTTTTCGGTTGAACCCCCCCTTTTGAAAATCCTGGCTACGCTACTGGGAAGGGGGGTCAAAAATGAGTTGACGCAGGGGAGGGGGGGTCCCAGCAAGTTGGAGGGAGGGGTACCCAAAATTTTGGTGCTGTTACATGTATGCATGCAAGTACAGTAAGGCTAACTTTACCCACAGGTGAGGTGAAGGTAAAGTCGTATTCTCAAACAATGACAAGCCAATGTGATAGCTAAGGTTATCTTTAATATTCGGTTCGGAAAAGTGCTTTATCTTGTTTCGCAGCAAAAGTTAATGTATTGTGTAAATTTTTAACCTAAACCGTCAACGTTAACCGTGTTTTCAATTTTAACTTTACCTTTACCCACAGAGTTAACTTTACCTGTGGGTAAAGTTAGCCTAACTTTACCTGCAGGTAATTTTGAGAATACGGCCCCTGAGTTTGTGCCACTATTTACTTTCTTCGCCTGCTTCACGGACCCTATTTTTGTGTCTGTTGACATTTGTTTGTTTGTTTGTTTGTTTTTTGCTTGTGTTTTGTAATGCAGTCTGAATTAACAAATTCTTGTCTTGTCTTGATTCTGACACGCTGTATATACTGTGCGGGGTCTTATCGCACCTTGAGCCTTCTTTTTTTAAACGTTTTTCATGAACTCTGCTGAAAGTTTACAAGCAGTTCAAAAACTGTCCCACTTCGCCCCTAAAACAACCCAAGACCCTGGGACTGCCAGGGTGAAAGGGGACGAACCCTCTGTACACAGATGTCCATGGGGGTCTGGGGGGGTAGCTCAGCTCTCCCCAGATTTGAGAGTCCGGGCAGTGGCGTAGCCAGGGGGGGGGGGGGGCGGGGGGGCAGAGCCCCCCTAGCGGTTTTGGCCCCCTCTTAGCGATTTGGGCCACCCCCCTCGGATAAAAAATTTGGGTCGTGTACAAACTTCGAAAATTTTTCGGACAAAAAGGCACTTTGGCCCCTCCCTCAACTTGATCCTGGCTACGCTACTGAGTCCGGTACAGGGGTCAAACTGAAGAATAGGGGGAAAAATTATTTTTGGCTGCTACGTGCTTCCCAATCCCACCCCATCTTTTAATAAAAATATAGAACCCCCATCGTCAGCCAAGCCCCCAATCTGATCTCTAGCCCACAAAATAGCTGTCGCCCCTTTTAATCATACATTAACACGGGGGTCCAATGTGGGGGGGTCCTGTACCGACATTTTGACTACCCTTGTACCAAGTCAGACAAAAAGTGACCGTGTTTCAGCGAAACATTACCAATTTTTTTTGAAAATGTGGTCAAAATACCTATTTTTGGCGTAAAATTTGACAATTTTTGAAAGTTTTGACCAAAATTTAGTTAAAATTGCATAAATTTGTTAAAAATCCCCATATTTAAAATAAAATTTTATAAAAATTTGCTTGCCCTTGTACCGTGGTTCTAATTTTGCTTGCCCTTGTACCAAAATCAAAAATCTGGGGGGTCCCGGACCCCCCCCCCCCCCCCCAGACCCTCCCCTTGTTAAACTGTGCTTTTAATAAAAATCTAGAGTGAAATGGTTATAGGTTTTAAAACCCTTGGGGGAGGAATAAGTCGGAAAAACGGCATTTTTCGGCTAATGATCCGTAGTCCCGTTATATCCCCCAAACCCAGGAGGGGTCAAAATTGAACGCCTTTTCGAATAGGCTAGGTTAGAAGTTGGTAGGATGTAAGCTTTAGCTGGAAATCAAACTTTGTCCAAAAATTAAACTTTACATGAATTTTTTGGCGCAAAATTGGATTTAGGCAAAAATGCTTCATCAAATAAAAACTTGTTGCTACCATTGAAAGAGTAACTTCTAACCTACTGATTGCTGAAAAACTTTTGAAAATCGGTTCAGGCTGTGAAAAGTTACAAAATATTTTTTCAAAGCTACCCGGGCCAGGCTGATTAAAGCGTTACAGCACAATTAAGGTTCAGTGCAAATTTTGGGGTATGAGCTGGGAATTTTTTTAAATATGGAGCTGGTTGGGGCATTTTAGTGCAGCAAATTTATTTTTGATGCTTATTCGCAGGTTTTCCCATAAAATTAGGCCTCAGGCTTAGTGTCAGTGCTTAGGCTTAGTCTATTTTATAGCTGGAAAAATGACGATTTTTTGGTATTAATGAGCAGAATATGTTGCAAACAAAGCTAAATTAAATATATTATTATATGTTACTTTACGATGATCAAATTTAAGACTGATATTACGACTGTATTGGTGATAATTTTTGACAATTAGCCTATATATAACAAAAAATGATAATTTTCGACAAATTTTGAATTTTATGGAAATGCTAAAAATGGACGTTTTTCGCTTCAAAAAAGTGCTAAAAATGAACTCAGCGCACCAAAAAACGTGTAAAATGATGTTTTTCGGCAACGAAAAGTCCAGCTGGATTTTTCCCCCCTATCCTTCAGTTGCACCCGGTATATATATATATACAAGCCCCCCTCACATTTGACCCATCGGGACAGCCCCCCCCCTCCCTCCTTGGTGCTGAAAAAAAGAGTGTCCGAAAGCTCTAAAATTGCCCCAGTCGCTGTAAAATGTTTCAGAAAAAAGTGAAAAAATAGCTGAAAATATCCAACTTTTGCAAAAAATTCTCTTTTTAAAGCAAAAGTTGATAATGTTTTGCATTTTCGTCAGGTCAAGCCCCCCAAAACGTCGGGACAAGCCCCCAGACAGAGACCTGTGTACATGTATGCCTATGTACATACCTCATCCAGCGGCGGTCAGAGGTCGCTGAAAGTTGTGTAGTTTTTTGCTGGTGCTTATTCTGCCTTTTTCTGTAGTATTCTTCGATTCTATAGTATCGACTTATTCTTTAGTACATTTTGCATGAATAATCAAAATCAAACGTTTGCAAAATGTTCATATAGCATATTTTTATGTACGCGTAGTATTTTAACATTCTGCATCTTCAAAACTTGTGAAAACATTCGCTAACTTATGCTTGACAACTATATATTCGGTATTCGGTTTTCGGCCGAAAAAGAAAAACTGAATATTCGGTATTCGGTGCAATTTTTTACGGTCCCATCCCTAGACAAAACATGATAAAAGTGAAATATAGTCAAAAAAAAGATATAGAAACACACATAAGGAACTAAGCTCATAACATCAGATAGGTTTGATGGTGAGCAATGGTGCTTACATCAGCATGTAGCTTGTGGCAAAAGATCGATTGGTGTAGTAAAACCGAATGAATATATGTACCTCATGCGCATATTGTGCCAAACCGGTTTTCAACTGTGTTTTTTTTACCCCGCATGTGGGCAAAAAAACACGGCTGCGGAGAAAAAAAACACGGGTCATTTTTTGCGAGCACTTCGCTTTTCTAATG